>CAUYQG010007776.1:0-27571 GCA_963574415.1 Tarsius wallacei | reverse complement strand
TTTTTTTTTTTTTTTTTGAGTTGGAGTCTCACTCTGTCACCCAGACTGGAGTGCAGCGGCCGCTCCCGGCCACCGCAGCCTCGACCCGCTGGGCTCCGGCCATCCTTCCGCCTCAGCCTTCCAAGTAGCTGGAACTACAGGCGCGCGCTACTACGCCTGGCTAATTTTTTTTGATTTATTGTAGAAATGAGGTCTCGCCTGCCCAGGCGGGTCTCGAACCCGCGGGCTCAGGCAATCCACTCACCTCAGCCTCCCAAAGGCGCGGGATTACAGGCTGAGCCACCGAGCCAGGCTAAGAAGACCTATGTTAACCCCTTTTTGGATAACTATTTTTAGTTTGTGCACTTTACTTGATTTCTTGGTGATTATTATTGTCTTCCTTATATGTTCTAGGTAATTTTTTCAGTACATGGAAAAATTTGCTCTGTTCTAGTTATGCTTTAAAGACCTCAGTCAATTTACAAGATAATGGCATAAGCTAAGTGGAAAGTCTTTGACCAGAACCCAGAGGAAGCTAACCAGGCTGCAACTTATATAAGCTACAAACGTGGCTCTTTCTTGTCTAGGCAACAAGACATATTCTCTTTTTCTTTGTCAAACATGGAGATTAGAAAGGGAAGGAAGTGCATTGTTCTGACTGATTGTATTCTTGTTCTCAAATATTAGCTTCTTTCCTGATGAGATGTTTATACATCCTTGCCTGTTGCCATGTGAGTTGCTATGCCTCTTTGAAAGCATAGCAAATACTAAATTGACTCTGGGCTTGATGTGTAATATAATTTAGCCGATGGAATGTGAGTGGATGTGATGTATGCCACCTCTGAGCATCACAGCCTTCCACCATCACTCTTGCTTTTCCTATCTGCCATGAAAATGGCATGTTCCAAATAGAGGCTTCTTCCTCAATCAGAATCTCAGAATTAAAACACATGGAATTGCAACAACAGACCTACAGGTGCCAACACATGATATTAACATGAAATAAATGTTATAATCCACTGAGGTTTTTTTTGTTTGCAGCAAAGCTGACTAATTTCACTTGCCTTCTCAAAGTGTGAAGATGGGCCTTGTGGTATTCTAGGATAAGAAGTAGAACTCTTATTTAAACATTTTGCAATGTGAATTCAAAACTGTAAGGAACCTCTTTCTGTGCCTAGCAAACAATGGCTCATTGTCTCAAGAAGCATTCGAAATGGGTAGCAGCTCCAAAACATCGGATGCTGGATAAATTGACCAGTGTGTTTGCTCTTTGTTCATCTACTGGTCCCCACAAGCTGAGAGAGTATCTCACTCTCATCATTTTCCTAAGAAACAGACTTAAGTATGCTCTGACTGTAGATGAAGTAAAGATCTGCATACAGTGGTTCATTAAGATCCATGGGAAAATCCAAACTGATATAACCTACCCTACTGGTTTTATGAATGTCATCAACATTGACAAGACTGGGGAGAATTTCTGCCTGATCTATGAAACCAAGGATCACATTGCTGTTCATCATATGACACCTGAAAAGGCTAAGTACAAGTTGTGCAATATGAGAAAAATCTTTGTGGACACAAAAGGAATCCCTCATCTGGTGACTCATGATACTTGCACCATCCACTACCCTGATTCCCTCATCAAGGTGAATGACACCATTCAGAGACTGGCAAGATTACCGATTTCATCAAGTTTGACACTAGTAACCTGTGTATGGTGACTGGAGGTGCTAACCTGGGAAGAATCGGTATGACCACCAACAGAGAAAGAACCCTGGATCTTTTGATATGGTTTGTGTAAAACATGCCAACAGCAACAACTTTGTCATCTGGCTCTCCAACATTTTTTTTTTTATTGGCAAAGGCAACAGATCATGGATTTCTCTTCCCAGAGAAAAAGGTATCTGCTTCACCACTGCTGAAGAGAGAGATAAAAGACTGGCAGCCAAACAGAGCAGGGGATAAAATGGTCTCTAGGTGACATGCTAGAAAGATCTTTGTACAAACTCATCACAGTTTGAAAAAAATCTATAAGGAACTTGATATTGTTTATACTTGTGGCTTTTAAACTTTTTGACCACAACCCACAGTAAGAAATGAATTTTACATTATAACTCAGTATACTCAAACATGTATGCTCATATATGTATGTATAGACATAGTAAATATGGAAACAAATATATATATTACATATATAAATAGCTATTTATATGAAAACAAGCTTCTGGAAACAATTCTTACTCTTATATGCATTATAATATTTTTAAATTTTTCTATTATCATTTATTTCCTTAAAATGCTGCTTTTGACATGCTAAATCAATTTTACAATTCACTAATGGGTCTTAATCGGCAGTTCCAAAAACACTGATTAAGAGAAAACATTTCCTTATAAAATGATGAGGAAACTGAGAGAGAGTATACTTAAAGTTACACTGCTATTATTTCGAACTTGGCACAATTTAGATTCACTTGTAGTGTTCACGAACTCAAAGTACTCTCTGTTTAAAAGGGAAGAATGGAGGCCACTGAGATACGATGTAAGAGAATTAGAGCTTGTCACTGCTTTGCACATGGCAGTTGATACATGAGCATTAAAATTAGCAGCTGACAAAATCAAGGTCAAAAGATATGTGTAAAAAACACCCGCAGCTTCTTCTGTATAGCCAAACTGTGATGAGTTTAATCACACACTTGGTGGACTGATTCCATTTTCTATTACTGAACACAAAACTCGACTTTGTTCTTAATGTTTGCCTTAGACAACTCTGGCTATTATAGCAAAATACCATAGCCTGGTGGATTAAACAACAAACATTTATTTCTCACAGTTCTAGAAGCTGTGAAGTTCAAGATCAAGGCCAGTAGATTTGGTGTTTGGTGAGTACCCTCTTCCTGGTTTGCAATCCGCAACCTTCTTGCTGTATCCTATCATGGTAATGAGAACATCTTTCACTTGTCTTTTTATAAGGTCACTTATCTCATCATGATGGCTCTACCCTCATGACTTAATTACCTCCCCAAGACCCTTGCTTCCAAGTACTATCATATTGGGGATTAGGGCTTCAACATATAAATTGTTGGGTGGAGGAAACACATTCAGTCCATAGCAATGTAGATGGAGAATATAATTATGTTTCAACACAAAGTTTGCCTTCTCATTCTGAGATGATTATTTCATATATTTTCCTGTCTTCCTTTCTCTTACTCTCAACTGATAGCTTTGTTTCAAAGCACTTTGAGAAAATAAAAGAAATCATACAGGAATTCCACCAGCCCCACCATCAAATCTGTAAACTGCCAACCTCTGCTCCTGTTTTCTCTTCCTTGTTTCCTGTTATAATGGATGAAATGTCCTCTCCCCATCAAAAAGTGGTTCCATCACTAATACTCTGCATCCTATTACCCTCATCTTCTTAACCTCCTGCTCCTTTAATTCTTCTTTTCTCCTGAAATATCTATCTCTCTGAATCTCTTGTTTGGATAATTCCCATCAACATACATGCTTTAGTCTCTCCCATCATAAGAAAACTCACCCTTGACCCTATATCGTCCTCGAGGTACTAACATTCCTTTGTTTTACTTCATAGCCAAGTACTTTAAAGGAGTAATGTTTAAATATTGTTTCACTTCTCACTTATTTAAAACTTGGTTTTTCTTTTTGTCAAAAGGATAAATACACATTGTTCTGAAAAAATAGCTTGTTCTTCCTATTCTCAACAGTTTCTCCCCTCAAGAAGTAAACACTTAACTCTTAGTTAATTCTGTTGGTATTTATGTTCATATTACTAAATAACATGTTAACATTGCTACTTTATAAATTTTAGTTTTTGGTCATATTCATTGGCATCTGAATATGAAAGAAGAGGGTTTAGTTTCTTTAACTACCACCTCATTCCCATTATATGTACATGCTTGTGCACACACGAAGGCAATTCCTATCCTCTATCATTCCAGTATAATTTTGGTTAGATCACTATTCAATATTTATGTGGGTATTTATACCTGTTTAAATGTCCTTCACATTGGTTTTCCCCCTAATTTTGATGAAGCACAGCCACGAATAGAGCACATTCTCCAATGGCTTTCAGGGAAAGGATGCATAGAAAATACAGTAAACAAACACTCCCATTACAAATGGGCAAAAGATAGGAATAAGCAGTTCTCAAAAGAAGACATACGAGCAGCCAACAGATACATGAAAATATGTTCAGGCTCACTAGTCATCAAAGAAATGCAAATTAAAACTCCACGGAGATACCACCTAACTCCAGTCAGAATGGCTATCATCAATAACTCAAAAAATAACAGATGCTGGAGAGGATGTGGAGAAAAGGGAACTCTTCTACACTGTTGGTGGGAGTGTAAACTAGTGCAACCCCTGTGGAAAGCAGTGTGGCGATTCCTAATCTCTAAACACCAACCTCCCATATGACCCCGCTATCCCCCTACTAGGAATATAACCTGAAGAACTCAAATCACTTTATAAAAAGATACCTGCACTCGTACGTTTATTGCAGCATTGTTCACAATAGCAAGAACCTGGAAGCAACCTTGCTGTCCATCAAAAGAGGACTGGATTAAAAAAATGTGGTACATATACACAATGGAATACTATGCAGCCATAAAAAAGAATGAAATCATGAATTTCACAGCAACCTGGATAGAACTAGAGTCTATAATACTGAGTGACCTCTCACAGAAACAAAAATCTGAGTATCGCATGTTCTCATTCATATAGTTGACCTTGATCATCCAATGTATTACCACAAGAAAATGACTGACAGTGGTGGGAAACTATGGGGAGGTGGAGGGATAAGGGAAGGGATTAATGGCAGTAAATACCTGTCTGGGGATGGGGGGACACTCCTTATCAACAAGGGTGCCTGAACAAGACATATTTGTATACCTAACCCTTAACTGTACCCCTCAATATCACAATAAAAAAATATTATATATATAAAAAAAAATTTCATATAATCCAAAGATCGAATTGTAAAATTCAGTACTAGCTGAATTGAAAAAGTCCACGAGAACTTTGGCCCTAAAATTACAAAAAGGTAATTAGAGCATTAGATAATTCTAATAAGTACTTCAGCTACCACAAAAAATTGCTGAAGCTCCAAATAAAATGTTAGTGACCAAGTAATTTGTGACATAAGCAATTACCATAGGAAACACATGCCTTTTGATGGAAAGCATTTCAAGAGAAAGACAATAG
Source organism: Tarsius wallacei (assembly GCA_963574415.1). Taxonomy (NCBI): domain Eukaryota; kingdom Metazoa; phylum Chordata; class Mammalia; order Primates; family Tarsiidae; genus Tarsius; species Tarsius wallacei. The sequence continues at coordinate 22,372 of CAUYQG010007776.1, read as the reverse complement.
CTGGTACAAATATTTTAATGAAGCAACAAGTGGTAAAGGCACAAGTTCAGCTCCTGAACAGCCCTTATTTTTAAAAAAGATTTTACTTTTGGCTAACATGAAGGTACAAAAGAGGCAGCATCAGACAAGGATGTATCCTTTTGCACTGAGGAAGCTCAGAGAAGGATGACAGACTAAAAATTTAATATAGATAACACTGGCCACCAATGCTACCCAGGAGCACTGACTTCATCTTCATATAGAATACATTTCATTTTCACGGGGAGCCTTGTCATTCAACATCATATTGACAGGTTAGATAAGTTAGTGATTAATGCTAGAACAGTAAAGATGTAGTATAATGGGCAGGTAATTTTAGTGGTGTAACCTTTTTAATACCATTTAGAACAATAAAGATCTAAAGAAGCTACTTCAAATTATACCTAACTGAATTTGTTGGGAGAAATAGCCATGAACTTGGGGCATTTGCTGAAATGCCTTTATGTCTATATTCAATTTTAATAACAAGTCTATAATATACTTAGATAATAATATATCAGTGTAATTATTTATCTGATAACTATTTATCACTTTAATATTCATCTTCTACAGTTTGCAAAAAAGGTTAAAATTAAAAATTTAATTCAGTTGATAATGTATAATACCAGACATACAAGGCGATCTTTAACATTAAGGGCAAAACAAAAGTTGACAGCAAATAATGAACAAGGTGCTAAAATGCAGGATAATCATATCCTTGAATAATCTCTTGATACAAAACTCACCCTTCAAGAAAACCTACCATCCCAGGACCACAGGTTGTTCCATCTGCCAGTGGCATGTGTTGAGTGCGACAGCCCCTGTGAACCCCTTCAGCACTTGTGCACCAGAGACGCTTGCATTGTTTCTGCACAGTAACAAAAGGCAGGCAAGCAAGAGTAAGGATAACACCATGACACCGGATCAATTCAGTATTATACACTGGTTTATAAGCTGATCCGATCTATTTCCTGGTTTTATGAGATGAGGTGAAAATAATCAGCCAAAAAATCTTTACTAAGTAAGATCTAGTCATTGATTTTCCTTTAAACACACAAAATGGTGACATTTAATTTTTTTAAAAATGTATGTTTATTCATACATCGAACAATGGGAGATATGAAATGGAATGGAAGAATTCAAAATTATGTGAGACATTTTTCTTCTTTTCATAAGATATTTTTCTAAAGGACTTTTTGTTGTTATATGTTATTCACAGGAGTTCCCAAAAGCCCCTTTTGATGCAATGGTGGAATGTATGAATAATAATGTGCATAGAAATACTGTATAATGTATACTGAAGTTTCCTATTTTGTGAATATAATGCATACTTTCGGCTATTGAACAAAGGGTTCTAAAGTTTTCAAAAGAAACGAAAGTCCACAGAGGGTCATAGGAGCTATTCCCAAGATGATTCCTTTCTTTTTCTGAACTTAAATTCAAAGTTTATTTAATGTCTAAATCCGGTTGGAAAGAAATGTATCTTTTATAATGATACATTAAGGTAAATATTTCTCCCTTCACAGTGGATGCTTAACATCTTATTAAAATTTATAATTATAAATTTAAGGTTTTAAGAAGAATAGTTACTACATAAAATACACTTTGCATGTTCCTGTATTCACTGTTTCACTCATTCAACTTTGATAAACATTTATTTTATGGCACCTCCTGTGTGGCAGATCCTGGGCTGGACACCGGGGATATATATTTATTTAAATGAATAAACGAGGCTACATTATTGGTACAATGATCCTCACAATCTAGAAAGGAGGTAAGCAATTGGGCAAAGATATATAGAGGAATGAAAAAAAATGAATGACTACTCTACATGGAAAAGTAAAGCACTGGTTCTCCAAAGCAGTGACATTTATTCTAAATGAAATCCTAAATGTACCTCCAAATAAAATAAAATAATGATTACAGGTCTCATAAAGGTGTTAGAATCAACTATTTCAGTGGAAATTAAATCTAATCTATGAAACAATCCTCAAAATAAATTATAAACCAATAGCTCAAGGAAAACTAAACAATATGCCACAAATTTAACTTATTTGGATTCAAATCTATCCAAAAGAATATGTAATCTATTAGGTACCTGAAGTCTTTAAAATAATTCAGTATTATAACATCTATATTTTCTCCCCTCAACTCTAAAATAGTATCATTTGAAAATAAATATTTGAATAATTTAAGTTTCAAATTACATAACCTCTCTGTGCCTCTGCTGTCTCAATGAGTGTACTTTATAGGAATTTATGAGAGTTAAAAAAGATAATTTTTAAGTACTCAACATAGAATAAGTACTCAGTAAGTTTTAGTTTTTCTTTTTCTAACCTCTTTCTGCCAAACACAAAATTTTCCAAGACTTAAAAACTATATTTAGTTTACCTTTCATTCATAAGAATAAATATACATTTTGAAATATATTCTAAGTAAAATTTTAAAGGTAGTTTTTCAAACAAAAGGAGAGAATTTTTCTTACCAAGTAGGGACACACTTGTGATCCGGGACCAAACATAAGTTCACACTGCTTGTTTACATCATACATTAATCCAGGAAGTTGTGAAGACAGATCATATATTCTCCCACTTGGCTTGTCAAGAAGGCACTCCCCATGACCGGTACTATATCAGTGACAGAAAATAAAATATCATGAATGTACATAGCTACATTTCAGTATAAGATTCTTTATCACATTTTCTGTAATTCTTTACTTTCAAAGAGAATGTAGGTAAGCTTTTCATTAATTAAAAACCAACTCTCATTCATGTCAGTATAGTGATACATAAGGACAACCTCACAATTAACAAAGGATCTTATTTACTGTGCATGTTTGCACTTGATCCCCACAACCATATTGAGGGTGGCAGCCTAAGAAAAGAGCAATGACAAGTAATAAATTCATCAGAACATAATTTATGAAGTATACATTCATATTATACTTTTGGTCTACTTTGCTATCCAAAGTAATGCCCAGCCAATCAAAATGTTGTAAAAACAAACATTTAACCTTTGCACATGGAGACCTCTTGCGGATCACCTACCTTCAACTCAACTGTACTTTTTAAATGAAATACTGGAAAGGGAATCATTTTACATTAAATAGTATAGCATTGGAACCAATTATTTATCATAGTGATATGATAATCGAATCATATAATCAAATTTTGTATATTGAGGAACTTATGACAAAAAAATCAAAATTTTATCTCATATTTTTCTAACATATGGTAATGTGTAAAAGGGTAACCCACATGATTGCAGGTTCATTGATACATGTTATGCAATAGTAATTTGACATCTTCCACCTGACATTTCTCTGTTTAAGCAGATCCAGGATGCACAGCTGTGGACAAATAATTTAATCTCCCTGAGCCTAAGTCTCCTCATCTGTAAATTGAGAGTGGTAATACATATCTTGTAGCTTGCTACCAGAATACATAGTATATTTAAATGACTTATCAAAAGAACACAGGAAATATATACATGCTAATTCCAGTTTGTCCTGCAATGTCCAGTCTATAGAAGATTCTGTGAATATGTTCAGTTATTCTAATTAAGCTAAAAGCAACAACTTGTTCCACTGTTAAAAGAATTTTGGGGGAAATTTTTACTAAGAGAAAAAATATTAATTTTTCAATAATATGAACATGTAACTTCTAAAATGTCCATTGAAGTGAATCAAAATCTTACTCCTTTCCAAAAATAGGGCATACTTCTGTTATTTTTAATGATTATATCAGTATTTTCAACCATTGAACAAAGTTATATGCAATCATGTACAGATTAGCAAGTATATGTTGTGGCTTTAAATCAAGTTCCCATACAAGGAAAAGCCATCACTGTTGGTTACAATTTTAGGATGTATTTATGAACATATATACCAAAGCACAGTTCTTATAGAAAGGTAACTAGAAAAGACTAATGCTGTTAAATTGGTGATCAGAATATATAGTAGAAGAAATGAAGTAGTATTGAATTTATACAAAATAGTACCGGGAAAGAGTGTGAGCTTGTCTTTTGGACAAGTTTCGGTGACTAAGAAAGAAGCACCATTTGGATAAAATAAATTGAGAAGCAGAGAAATCTGGTGGAAGGTGAAGAGATGAGTCAAGAAAAACCTGGATCTACCACCTCTCTTCTGAGCTAGAAAGAGCCTCTGAAATGAGAGATTCTGCATCTCTGCGGTTTTAAAGAGCTATGTGATGAACTCATACTTTGACATTAGCTATTCTCTGTCCTTCAGGGACACCTCAAGGAGCACTTGAGCCACTCAACTCCTCTCAACATATTACCTAGAATTTCTGAAAAAATTCAAAAACATATAAGGAAACTGTGATTCCATTAAGCCTCTCCCCAAACAGTTTTCATCATAAAAAAAAAAAAGAGTCCAAATAAAAAAATAATAGCCAGGTCTGAACCGCTATAAAAATACTTTTAAGAAGTGAAATAATATGCAACCTTTTTCTTGTTGGTAAATGTCCATTTGTGCAGTGAAAGTCAACTTAAATCTAAACAAGGAAAAAAAAGAAATGAAGTCATCTTAAAAAATATAAATTTCAAATCTTATAATTGAATAAGTGTTCAATTATTTAACTAAAGTAACATAAATTCAGACTTACTCTAGGAATTCGGTGATATATTTCTGACTACATTTTGACCAGGTCCAAGGACTCGTATGGTAATTTAAAGTTGGGGCCATTACATGATACTGATGTTTAATTCCAGCTTCTTTACATTTATAACTGTCATCATGTGGAACATTAAATCTAAAAATACAATAAACATTTTAAAAGAATATAAAGAGACATATACAACACAGTAACAGAAACTTTATATTCACATTATAGTATAATGTCAAACATAGATAAACCTGGTTACATCAGAATTTGTACTCAATCCCTCCACAAGGCCCTATAATGTTCACATTTAGAAGCACAATTGCTGAGAAACACTAGATTATTCCTTTGATCAGTAGCACAGTCTGTTACATCTGACTCTAAACATTCAAAATATGTGGATTCGGGCTCACCTCATTACAATATGGACATAGCATTCATATAAAAATGCCTGTGGGTTTCAACACATATATCCTAGGAGATGTGTGGGGACATAGGTTAGATAAAGGTGATACCACACTAAATTTTAGACCATTGCTACAGTATCAAAAGAACTTCTTTAATCCCTAATTCCCCATCATTCTGTAGTGTTCATCTATTTCATATGGAACATTCTAAGTACTATATCTGGTTCACACTTAAGAAGCAATGAATGGCAGAATGGAAATAATGAAAACACTCCTAAAGGGCAGCCATCATCTTCACAATGAGAATAAAGATATTAAATAATCAGCAGGTCAACAACAGATCCATGCAATCTTTTGGGGACTCAAGGTTAAATTCAAGTTTAGAAAGAACTCTGGAACAGCCTAATTCAGGTCCTTGCCTGCTAAATTTTGCATTCAAAGCAGTCTTTTAATTAAACTGCTTACCCATATTCTAGAGTCACCTAACAAATTTCTCAGGAAAAAAATAAATGTCTAACATGGTACTTTCTGCAAGAATAGTCTTCTACTGGATAGCAGCTCTAAAAAAAAAAAAAACAAAACAGCCAAAAGTGCTTTCCAGATATTGCTGCAATATTTCTACAGTTTTCAGATATTCTCCTCAACTTATGCTCCCACTTTATAAACAGCTTACAAATTTGTACAGCTTGCTGGTGATCATAAGATATAAGCATGCCAGAAGGTAATTTAAGAGCCACCACTTCACTAAATTTATCTCCATTTGAAATTACTCCACTTGAATGCTCTAATGACATCTCAAGGCATGACCAAGAAAAGACATATGGTCAAACTAAGAGAGGCAACTCTAGCTTCAATTCTATATTAACGGATAACAAAGAAACACCAAGAATTCTGGGGATACACCTGGAATCATTTTTCAGAGGATGAGTTTGTAGGAATTTCAGACTTTCCATGGGAGCTCTGAAGGTGTGAGAAAACATGGTCTCCATTCTTAGAGAACAGAACTGCAGCAGAATTTTTAGCAATGCGGGAACACAGGAGAGAATCCCAAGTTTTTTAATGAAAAGCTATGGAACAGGCAAAAACTAAAAATACATTTTAATGACTAAGAAATTCCCATGAGCCACATCCTCTGCTAGGACTCTGAGCTATAAGAGCTAGAAATGAGTTGATATTACAAATATCTTGGGGAATACCCCAGAACCAGAAGCCCCAGCAGGCCCTCCCATAAAATGGTAGAGGTCAGTACGTGGTCATATATAGGATAACAAGAGATAGAGGCCAGAAGTGCTCTCATGTAATACATACAGCAAATGAAATAAAAGAATTCCCAAGTTCTAGTTCTTTATTTAGTTTGCCGATCAGTGTAGCCTGTCTAATCTAACATAGGTCACCAAGGAGCCAGACTTAGCATTTCTGGAATGAAAATGATAATATTTTAGGAAGAAATAAAGGTGCTAACTACTCAATTGAAGATGGAATTTTAGAAAATAGGTAAAACAGATAAAAATAGATACATGAAAGCACATTACAGAAGTGACAGAAGGTACTTACACATGCCCAAGCTCATGGGCTATAGTAAAGGCAGCACTGAGTCCATTTTCTTCACTAATAGAGCAGCTCCGCAAAGGATCACATAGGGTACCTAATTCTGCTAGGCCTGAAAAAGTACACATTTGTATTTCATCAAAATGGGAAATACTACCAAAGTCATAAAGAACTAAATTTTAGAGCATTTACCACTGGCATTATTATGTAAAAATGAATGCAGAGTTGGCTGTTAACATTAAATAAATGTTTTATAAGGTGAAAGAGACAAAAGAATGGAATAATTTGCCTGCAGTTGAAATCTTCTTTGCAAATTCTTGGACTCTTTTTATTTAAGAAAATAATCCAGAAACATGGGGTGAGTACATAATTTTTAAAAATACATGAAAAAGCTGGGCTCGGTGGCTCAGCCTGTAATCCTGTGCCTTTGGGAGGCTGAGGTGAGTGGATTTCCTGAGCCCGTGGGTTCGAGACCCGCCTGTGCAACTTGGCGAGACCTCATCTCTACAATAAATCAAAAATTAGCCGGGTGCATGGTAGCGCGCGCCTGTAGTTCCAGCTACTTGGAAGGCTGAGGTGGAAGGATCGCCGGACCTCAGCAGGTCGAGGCTGGAGGCTGCGGTGGCCGGGAGCGGCCACTGCACTCCAGTCTGGGCGACAGAGTAAGACTCCAACTCAAAAAAAAAAAAAGAAGGAGGTATGAACTGGAGTCCTCTAAAAATATGGGATAAGAATTTTAAAGTAACAACAACTCATATTCCATCGTCAGTCATGTTAGCTTTTCATTTATATACCATGGTTTCATATATCTGAGATGAGAAAATAAAATGCTACTACTTGCATTAATATAAGTTGTGTAGCCTGGGGAAAATAATTTAGTGATTTTCCTTCAATTTGGTTGAAAATTATCTGCTCTCTTAGAACAATTCCTTTAAAAAAAAATAAGTTTTTATATGAGATGATCAGCTTCCCACTGTAAAGTTTTAACTTAGAAATTTCTTAATACAGAATTAACAGACTTGCACTAGCTATTGCTTTAGCTCTTTCTTCCTAAATATTATTTTATTCATAAAAGTTAAGAACATAAACATCTTCCTATCATTTAAGGTAGATTTCTTAACAACTAAAAACGTTTTTATTGTGTTTAAGACAAGTGGAAGTTAAATTGAGCAAACTAAAAAAAGGTGAAAAAAGTCAAAGATGAAGTTCATTAGCTAATTCTTTTGAACAAAAAAGGAAAGATTTGCACTCCTTCTGACTCTACCGCCAAAAGGTCTTTCTTGGGCTAAGTCCTCCCTCACCCCAAAAAGAGGTTTTTTTTTAGAACCAAGACCAAAAGCAAGCAAAATAAATAGATAAATAAAATTAAAAATAAAAAAAAAATTCTTAACAGTCCTCTGCAGAAAGAATGAGGAAATTATCATTTTCCTTAAGATTCTAAAATTCATGCTTGCATGTACAGTGTTTGCCAATAATAATCTTACTATATATTTATACTTTGTCAAAATAGATTAAAGGCAAACACATTTCTTTCGTGAATTAACTTGCTGCTCCCATGCTTTTATTAGTATTTTCAATCTGCCAAATGACTCAAATCCAACATTTTCATTTTTTGTAGGGATGTTTAGATATTGGAACACAATATTGACTCCATTACCCAAACTTCATGTTCATGTTTAAAGATATATGTATTCTAAAATGAACATTTTAGTCACATAAGATATTTGTGAAGATATGCATTACATATGATTAGAGTACAAGCTCAAATATTCCCATAAGCAGGTAACACCAACGAAACTTGAAATAAAAGGTCAGCATTACGGTACCAGACTACTGATAGCTTGTGTCAAGGTTCACTCAAGCTCATACTGGCTTCTCTAAAAGTTGTCTGAAACAGAATAAAGCAGCATGGGCCCAAATTTGATATAGGTAAGAAATGTTTTTTATTTCTTTATTTCTCCATGTAAGAAGCTACATGGAGTTGCCCAATTCAGCCATCTTAAAAAATAAAGTTAAAAGAAAAACATTTTCCAACATATTTTGCAAGACATGCTCAGGTCAACATACATGCAAAGGAAGATATAGTGGGAAGCCTAGTAATTATTACCAATGTTGTGTTTTGCATCAACAACTCTCCTTTGTTTGTTATATTTTCATATATCTGAGATGAGAAAATAAAATGCTACTACTTGCATTAATATAAGTTGTGTAGCCTGGGGAAAATCATTTAGTGATCATTATCATCACTACTCTTGACTTAACAGATAATAATAATAATGCTTTCATTATCCGTAGTCTATGTTTCTGTCACTATAGTTTGTGTATAGAAGGGTGACTGAAAGCTATGAAGCCATGACTGGGGCTAGGAGATCACTCATCTCTTTAGAAATAGCCCAGAATGTCTTGCATTGAATTATTTTTTTTTAAAAGTAAGATATGACAGATAGTTATTAAAAGTTTGTACTACGTAACTTTAAAGATATGATAATAGGGCATAAATAATGTAAAAAATATAATACATTCAATAGATTCTTGTTAAATGATTGACTCATATAATATACCTAGCAAAGCCAAATAACAGGTTGTACAGAGAGGGGAATTCAGTCTGTTGTAAAAACTAGAGCAGCTGGTATCTATTTCCACAAGTGTGAAAGATGAGAATTTCTAAAGAGTTCTTCTAACAAGAAGAAACTAGATATTTAAAAACTACTTTTTAATGAACACTGAGTTCATATAACTTACAAGGACTATCAAGTTCAAACCTCAGAAACCTAAAACATGTAGTCACTCTCTCTCTCTCTCTCTCTTTCTCTCTCTCTCTCTCTCAAATACATATGCATGTAGGCATATATATACACACATTCATATTCTGAGCTAAATCCTAACTGATAAGCAATGAATTATAAGGAAAGAAGCCACTCTGATGGCAAACACTGATAAAAACAGTATAATCCAGAGATTAAGAGCTTGCTAGAGAAAGCTTCAAGGTGGACCTAGTTTCTGATTTATCTGCATTAAGCCAGGGACCCAGGTTATAAATAACCTATGGATTTCAATAAAAAATAAAAATCTTCTCTGGAGGAAAGCACACACTTTTTGAGCTGACCACCCCTTAATCTTACGGGTTAATACTAAGGAAATATGAGCTCCCAATCAAAAACCATTAAATATGCAAATAAACAAGAGAACATAAGGGAAAGCAAAAATAACATGCTTATCTATCAATTATTTCAGATGTGAACATTTTCAGAGATAGCATATAAAATTACTGTATATAAAATGTTTAGGAAAATACGAAATTCAATTGTAAATATAAGCAAACATTTAAAAATGTAAACAAAATGAACAGGCATATTTTTGAATAATAATTAAACAGTAGCTTTTCAATGAAAAATATATACATTAAAATAAAAAATGTGAAGTATGGGTGAAATATCAAATAAGACACAGCCAGAGAGAGAGAGAAAAATGGTAGTCAGAGTGGCTTGACTGAAGTATGAAGAGAAAAATAAAATAAAATATGAAAAACAGAATGGAGAAAACTAATACAGATGTAATAAGATCCTAAGGTGGGAACAGATAGAAATAATGGCTAAAATTTGAAAGAAAAAAAAACCACATGGAACTTTTCCAGAATTGCTGAAATATAAACAATAGATTACAACATATTCTAAGCAAAATAAATAAAATGAAATCTATCTGTATTAGGATATAATTTTTTTAAAACTGTGTTATATTCAAGACAAAGTGAGAATCTTACAAAAATCAGATTATGAAAAAAATCTTCAACTAAACAGACTACAGATCTCAACAGCAAAAGCCCGAGACAATACAATATCATTCAAAATACTGAGAGAAAGGACCTGTAAATTTAAAATTGGTACCTAAAAAACTATGCTTCAAAAATAAGGGTAAATATAAGATATTTCTAGAAAAATAAAAATTGATAATTTGTCATTATTAGATCCTCCCTAAAGAAACTTTTAAATAATATAATTCAGAAAAAATTAAAAATAACCTCAGAAGCAAGATCTGAGATGTAAGAAAAAATTAGGAAAATTCTCAAACATGAACTCAAATTTAAACAAATATTGAATATAAAACAATGTTGTTTAATATGCAAGGTTTACAAAATGATAGAAATAAAATAGTAGATCAAAATATCATGTAAATTAGGAGGATGTTGAACAAAGTTAAAATAATCTAAGATATCATTTAGAAAAGAGCTTCAAAGTTAACTAAAGTATTCCCTATAAAAAGTCAAAGTGACCTAAAAAATAATCATATAATGTATATCATTTTCAAGTTGCAATGGTAAAGTAGAATCAGAATCCTAATTCAAAAACTTAATACACCCAGAGAAAAGCCAGAAAAGGTGTGTGGGTGGAGGAAGCACAGACCAAAATAAAATAAAGAGAAAGCAACAGGAAAATGGTATATATAGTCAATATATAAAAAATAATTGCAATAAATGTAAATAGATTAACCTTGTCAGTTGAACAAAAGATTATTATCTTGGCATTTAAAAATCCAATAATATACTTTTTCTCAGAAAGGAAAAATCTAACATATGAGGGCATTGGAAATTGGAGAAAAATATACATCTAGTAAATACCAAATAAGAAAATATTGAGGCAGCTATTGTACTATCAAACATAACATATTTTAAATATATAAAAATAAAAAAATTAAAAATATATATATAATTACAATGTGATACAACAATATCTCCTTGGTTTTTGTTGCTGTTCCTGATACAGAGCTTCTAAAGTTCTTGGACTTTCATGAATGATAAGAACATACTTTGTTCAAATGAGGTGACTCTTGGTATATCCTTAGATAACCTTAGGATGAGGGAATGGTCTCCAGAAAGACCAAGGCATGATTAGAGAGTTGGAACTTTCAGCCCTACCAAAGACCTCAGGTGAGGGGAGAGGGGTTAAAGATTGAGTTGCTCACCAATGATTTAATCAAATAAGTCTACATGATTAAAAAGTCTAAACAATAGTATTTGGAGAGACTCTGGGTTGGCAGACACATCAAGATGCTAGGTAAGAGCATGGAAACTCCAAGTACCCCCTTCCTCTATCCTTGCCCTATCCATCTCTTGCATTTGGCTGCCCTTGAGTTGTATTCTTTCTAATACAGAGATAAGAGTAAATAAAGTGCTTTTCTGAGTCCTATAAGTTATTTTAGCAAATTATTGATTCTGAAAGGGGGGCTGTGGGAACCCCAACTTTGCATCTGAGTCAGACAGAGGTGTGGGTACCCTTGGCACCTAATACTTGTAATTGGCATCTGAAAAAATGGATCTGTGGAGTTTGAAAAAAAACTCAGAGTAGTTAAGTGTTTGAATGGAGTTAAATTGTAGGACACTCAGTGTCTGAAGAGGTAGAGAACTGGTTGTTGGTATGGAAAGAACCCACACATTTGGTGTCAGAAGTATTGTGATTAAAAACAACTCACACATACCAACTCTACTTTTTTCATTAAAAAGCATTATTAGAGACAAAGAGAGTCACTACACAATTTTAAAAGGTTCAATTCACCAAACTTATGTGTATCTAATAAGTTAGCCTTAACATAGATGAAAGTGTGGCACGTTCATCACTGGTAACTAGTGGAGAAACAGGCTGGTAACTGTCTTGCCGAGCAAGGCAGAGAGGAGGGACCCAGCCACAAATACACCCTGCACACAGTAAGGGTCTCTTGTACATGCAAAGATCAGAAAGCAATGACAGGTGTGAGATTCCAGATGCCCCAACCCCCACGCTGCTCCATGCTCAAACAAAATCAGAAGCTCTGCTCAGTGAAGAAGAGGAATGAGCGATTCTAAAATATTTCGAGTCCATTCGTCCCTTCCCAGCTGTGTACAAGCCATCAGTCCCATGCAGAAGGAGTTTTGGTCAGGACACAGTAGGGGGCAACTGGAACCCAAATGAAAAGGAGAATAAACCCACCCACCAGCTGTTGCTGTGGCAGACAAATCCCAGACAGGAAAAAAAAACACCTGCAGAGTGAATCTGACCTGCATGTCCACTGCTGGCAACTAGTGGAGAAACAGACCGACACCTCTCTTGCTGAGCAAGACAGAGCATAGGAACCTGGGCGTAGATACACCCTGAACCCAGCAAGAGTGTCTTTGTGCACACAGAGACCAGAAATCAATGTCTGACATGGGAATCTAGGTGCCCTATGCCCTGTAATGCACCAGGTTAGTACAGGAACTGAAGTCCCACCTGGTGAAGGAGTGAGGTGAGCGATTCTAAGATGAGTCAGTTCACCCCATCCCAGCATTCAGTCATACACAACAAGAGCTGAAAACTAGTTTGACTAATTTAGCAGCAATAGAGGGAACCTGTAATTATGGTAACCCACCACAGGGTGGAACAAGCAGCAGAAGGGAATGCTTCTCCCTTTCTCACTAAGTGATGGAATTACAGAAAGGCAAAAGAGACCTATCACAAATGAGAAAAAAAATCAATGGAAAAACACAGGCAATTCTAAGAGTCCTAAAGAGATAGCACCTGAAAAAAAAAAAAAGTCATCAAAGCACAAACAATGGGAAACCCCCACAATGACCTACACCAAATGACAGTCACAGATGTCAGAGATTGGGTAGTAAAAATGAACAGGCACCAAGAGAAACAAGAAGCGAAACTCAATGACGTTGTACAGTAAGTAAAAGTGGAGTTGGCCAATTTCAAGAGAGCCTATTCTGAAATAATGAAAATAAAAAACTCCATCCTCAAAGTGAAAAACAAACTAACAAGCATAGGGAGCAGAATCAACCAAGCAGAGGAAAGAATCTTAGAGCTTGAAGACCAAAATGTGAAATTAACTCAATCTGTTAGAAAAAAACTCAAAGGAAGGAACAAAGCCTCCAAGTGATGCAGGACTATGTCAACAAGCCAAATCTACACCCAACTGGTATCCATGAAGCAGAACAGGAAATGGAGAACACCTTGAAACAAGTATTCCATGAGGTCATCCAAGAAAACTTTCCTCATCTCCCAGAGATGTGACCATTCAAGCAAGCATAAAAGAAAAAAAATCCAAAAGGCAGTGAAAGATAAAGGTCAGATTACCTATCAGGGAAGACCCATCAGAATCGCTCCAGACTTATCTACAAAAACACTACAAGCCAGAAGAGACTGGAACCCAATTTTTAACATTCTTAAAGATAAGCAATTCCAACCAAGAATCTCCTACCCCATCAAGTTAAGCATCATCAGTGACAGACAATTAAAATCTTTCACAGACATCCAATCCTTAAGAGAATATGCTGCCTCCAGACCAGCCCTTCAGGATGCTTAAGAAGGCTTGAATATAGAGGGGAAAAAATGCTCATGCCCATTACAAAAGTACAAGCAAACACAGAGTTTACAGAGCAAACAGAGGACTCACAAATATGAAAACACACACATATGTATTAATACAAAAATTAAGAGGAAACAAAGCAACCCCCTAAGAATCCCACAGCAGGGATAAACTCTCACATTTCAGTTATCAACCTGAATGTGAATAGACTAAATGCACCACCGAAACGACATAGAGTAGCAAACTGCATTAAAAAGCAAAATCCAACAATCTGCTGCCTCCAGAAAACTGATCTCACTGCAAAAGACACACAGACTCAAAGTTTGAGGCTGAAAAATGATCTTTTGGGTGAAGAAGGAAGGAGTAGCTATGTTGACATAAGACAAAGCAGCCTTCAAGTCATCAAAAGTTATAAAGGACACAAAAAAGAAACTTCATATGGTAAAAGGCTCAATACACCAGCAAGAAATAACCATCTTAAACATACATGCACCCAACACAGGTGCAGAGGTTTTATAAAACAATCATTAAGTAAACTAAGAAAGAACACTGACCATCACAGATTCATAACTGGAAACCTAAATACTACACTAACAACTTCAGATAGACCATTGAGGCAAAAAAAAAAAAAAAAAATACAATAAGGAGATTCAGAAAATCAACTTGATGCTTGACCAAATGGACCTAATCAACATCTACAGAACACTTCACCCAACAAAAACAGAATATACATTCTATTCATCAGCACATAGAATATAAGTTCCAAGATTGATCACAATCTTGGACATAAATCAAGCATAAATACATTCCAAAAGACTGAAATAATACCATGCATCTTCTCAGATCACAATGGAATAAAAATACATATCACCAACAACAAGATCTCCCCCAAACACACAAATATATAGACACTCAATAACATGCTGCTGAATTACTTCTGGGACAGCATGTAACTAAAGACAGAAATAAAAAGATTCCTGGAAACAAACGAAGACAAAGACACAACTTGTCAGAATCTCTGCCATGAAAACAGTGTTAAGAAGAAAATTCATAGCACTGCACACACACATCAAGAAAACAAAAATATCACAAGTAAGCAGCCTAAAGTCACACCTAAAGGAGTTGGAAAGGCAAGATCACCTAAATTCTAAACTTTAACAGAAGTATCTATATCACCAAGATGAAATCACAACTGTAGAACATAGGAGATAAAAATATCATAGAAAAATCAATAAGACGAAAAGCTGGTTCTTTGAAAGGTTTTGAAAGATTGACGAACCCCTGGCCAGATTGACTTTTTAAAAAAGTGCAAGAAGGTCCAAATAAATACAATAAAAAATGCAAAAGGTGATGTCACTACTGACCCTGAAAAAATTCAAAAGATTATCAGAGATTACTACGCATACCTGTATGAAAACAAACTTGAAAACCCATAGAAAAGAAGGGATGACTTTCAGACATCACACAACCTTCCAAGGTTGAAACAAACAGAAATTGAAACTAAAAAGACCAATAATGATCGAGGATATCAACTAAGTCATAAGAAATCTCCCCACCAAATAAAGCCCCAGACCAGATGGCTTCCCAGCTGAATTCTACAAGACATACAAGGAGAAGCTGATACCAATCCTACTGAAAATATTCCAAGCAATTGAGAAAGATGGAATTCTCTCCAAATCATTTTATGAAGCCAACATCACACTGATACACAAACCTGTCAAAAACCCAATAAGGAAAGAGAATTACAGGCCACTCTCCTTGATGAACACAGATGCAAAAATTCTCAACAAGATTCCAGCAAATTGGATCCAAAACAGCACATATCAAGGATCACCTAGCATGACCAGGTGGTCTTCATTCCTGGGATGCAGGGCTGGTTCAACATTCACAAGACCATAAACAAAACTCAATATATTAATAGATGTAAAAGCAAGAATCATATGATTATATCATTTGAATGCAGAAAAAGCATTCAAAAAGTCCAGCATCCCTTCTCAAGAAAAACCCTTGAACACCTAGGCATAGAAGGAACATTCCTCTAAACAGTAAGAACTATCTATGATAAACCTACAGCCAACATTTTGCTCAATGGGAAGAAACTGGAAGCATTTCTCCTGAGAACAGGAACAAGACAAGGATGTTGACTCTCAACTCTCCTGTTCAATGTAGTGCTGGAAGTCCCATCCAGAGCAATCAAGAAAGAGAAGGAAATCAAGGGTATTCAAATAGGAAAAAAAGAAAGCTAAGCTATCTGTCTTTGTGGACGATATGATTCTATACCTTGAAAACCCAAGGGAGTCTGTCATAAGCCTCCTCGTACTGATAGATGTCTTTGGTAAAGTTTTGGGATACAAAATTAACATGCAAAAGAAGGTTGCATTTCTATACACCAGCGAAAAGCAGGTAGAGAACCAAATGAAAATAAAATACCTTGCAATTCACCTAACAAGAGAAATGAAAGACCTTTATAGTGAGAACTGTAAAACACTAGTCAAAGATAGCCAAGATGACACAAATAAATGGAAAAGCATTCCTTGCTCATGGATTAGAAGATTCAATAATTGTCAAGATGTCCATCCTACCCAAGGCAATCTACAGATTCAATGCAATACCCATCAGTTTCCAAAAACATTTTTCTCAGACTTGGCAATGACAATATAGAAATCCACATGGAAACAGAAAGGACCACAAATAGCCAAAACAATCCTCAGCAAAAGGAACAGAGGGGGAGGTATCACGCTTCCAGACCTTAAACTTTATTACAAGGCTACAATAACTAAAACAGCCTGGTATTGGCACAAGAATAGACACATAGACAGGATGGAGATTCTGGAAGCAAAAACTCATCTATTAATAACAATCACTAGGGAAAGAAGACCATATTTAGCAAACAGTGCTTGGAAACTAGCTGACCACATGCAGAAGAATGAAACTGAACCCCTACTTATCACCATATAAAAAAATTAGCTCAAAATGGATCAAAGACCTAAATGTAAAACCTCAAAATATAAGAATCCTAGAAGAAAACACAGGAAACACCATTATGTATACCAGAGCAGGCAATGAATTCTTGACCACAGCCCAAAGGTGAATGCCATAAAAGCTAAGATAGACAAGTGGGACCTCACCTAACTGAAAAGCTTTTGCACAGCAAAGTAAACCATTATTAGAGTAAAAAGACAACCCACAGAATGAGAAAAAAAATTGCAAATTATGCATCTGACAAAAGCCTAATACTCGGGATCTACAAGGAAATCAGACAAAGTGAGTGGAAAAAGGAACAAGCCTATTAAAAAGTGGGCAAAGGACATGAACAGACACTTCTTAAAAGAAGACATACAAGTAGCCAACAGACACATGAAAAAATGCTCAGCCTCACTAATAGAGAAATGCAAATCATAACTACAAGAAATACCACCTAACTCAGGTAAGGATGGTTATCATTAATAAGTCAAAAAATAACAGATGCTAGTGTGGATACAGTGAAAAGAGAATGTTTCTACATTGTTGAGGGAAGTGCAAACTAGTTCAACCTCTACAGAAATCAGTATGGCGATTCCTAAAAGAACAAAAAAATTAACCTTATATATGATTCTGCAATCTCCCTCCTGGAAATATACCTGGAGGAACATAAATTGTTCTACCAAAAGACACCTGCACGTGCATGTTTGTCATCACAGTATTCACAATAGCAAAAACATGGGACCAACTATGCTGCGCAGTTAAAATAGATTGAATAAAGAAAATGTGGTACATGGAATATCACACAGCCATATAGGGGAACAAGATCATGGACTCTGCAGCAATTGCATGAAGTTGGAGACCATCATACTAAGTGATCTATCACAGAAACAAAGAATTGAATACCGCACGTTCTCATTCATAAGTAAGCCCTGAACAATAACCATATGAACACAAGAGAGAGACTGGCAGTCACTAGGCACTGCTAGGGGAGGGAGGAATGAAGGAAGGGAGGAGGGTAGGGGGCACGTGACAACATAAAGGTCCTCTACCAAAGGAAGGCAGGCCAGTTAGAAGTCCAACTTCACCTGTATGCAGTCTACCTATGTAGTTAGCCTCACTTTATCCCACATCTCTGTAATAAAGATAAAATAATTTTTAAAAAGAAAGATAAATCAAAGTTTGCACTTAGAGGAAAAATTATAGCTTTAAATGTTTATATTTAAAAATAAGTAAATTATAAAATCACCTTAGGAAATCATGAAAAAAGAGCAAAAATACTCCCAATGGGAAAGAAAGAAATTATAAAGAGAGGAAATAAATAAAATAGATAACAAATGGAAAAAAACTTAAAAATAAAGCCAAAAGCAAGAAAAGAAAGGTAATATTATATCGAAAGTGATAGGCATATACCCATGTTTCAATTATTGATCTAACTAGTAAAAAATTAGTGAATATATAATTGATTTACACTACACAATTAGCAAATTTGACTTAGACTTAAATAGAAATCTTTCAGAGAATATACATTCTTTTTAGTCATACATAAAGTATTTTTTAAATTGACCATATAAAAGACCATAAAAGAACTATCAAAAGATTTCAAAGAATGAGTGTCAATAAATCACATTCTCCAACTACAATGAAATTAAATTATAATTCAATAACAAAAAATAAGTCTGCACAAATTTAGAAAGTTTTAAATGTGTTTCCAAATACTTCATGAATCAACGAAGAAATCATGATGGACTACACACATATTTAAATATTTTTAGAATTTTTTTGGTTTTGTTTTAGAGAAAGGGTGACAACCCAGGCTGGAGTACAGTGGTATAATCGTAGCTCACTGCAGCCTCAAACTTCTGAGCTCAAGTGATCTACCTACTTCAGCCTCCCAAAGTGTTGGAATTACAGGCATGAGTTACCATGCCCGACCTTAGAACTTTTTAATCACATAAAAAATACCAATCAAAACTTGTAGCACTGGTAGTCTCAAATAATAAAATTAGAAAAAAAATCAATCCTGGACATTACTCAGTCAAAAAGTCAACTTACATTACAAATAGAACAGCAAGAGTTATTAGGAAAAAAAAAAACCTACAAAGAAGAAATTAAAGAGTAAAAATTCATGAAATAAGCCATAGATTAAAAAGCCAATCATCGGTTCTTTGAAAAGACAAGTGAAATATACAATATTCCAGTAAAAGTGATGAATTAAAAGAAAAGCATAAACAATATTAGAAATTGGGGTACAACCAGGAAGGAGAGAGCTTAAAAAGATGAGAAAATACTATAAAATAATTTAAGCTAATAAATGTTACTACTAAACTTTACTACTAAAAGATATAATCAAATACTTGAAAAAATAACTATTGAAACACATTCAAGATGACATAAAAATGACCTGAATACCACTGGAGAAATTCAACAAATGGTTAACCTTTCAAAAAGAAAACATGAAACCCACATTGTTATCTGGATCCAGTCTACCAAATGTTCAAGAGATAAATCATTCAGGGTTACATAAAATCTCACAGAGAATGGGAAAAGAGTACCATACCCCAACTCATTAGATGCAGTGATGCAGTGAATGAAACCTTAGTATCAAAATCAGAAAAATATAATGAAAGATGAAAGAAAGGAAGATTACAGGCCATTTTTACTTCTGAAAATATATGCATGAAATTAGTGAATGGAATCTAGCAATGTGTGTGGGGGGAAGGAAAAATCTTGATCAAGGTTGGTTTAGCTTTAGAAAATCTAGGCTGCAATAAATATGAAAATGCAAATATCTTTTCAATATATTATTTCAATTCTTTTTTTTTTTTTTAGTAGGGGTCTCACTATGTTGCCCAGGCTGGAGTACAGTGGCACAACCATGGCTCACCACAGCCCCAACCTCTTGGGCTCAGTTGATCCTGCCACAGCCTGATGAGTAGCTAGAACTACAGGCACATGCCACTGTGCCTGGCTAATTTTTAAACTTTTTTTGTAGAGACAAGGTCTCGTTGTGTTGCCCAGGCTGGTCTCAAACTCCTGAGCTCAAACAATCCTCCCATCTTGGCCTCCCAAAGTGCTGGGATTATAGGCATAAGCCACTGTACCTAGCTCAATTCCTTTTAATATATACCTAGAAGTATATAGTGGGATTGCTATATCATATGGTAGTTCTATTTTCAGTTTTTAAAGAAAACTCCATACTGTTTTTCATAAGTTCTATACTGATTTACATTACCAGCCAAAATACACAACCTAAGCATTCATCAATATATAAATGGATAAAGAAAATGAGGTATATATATAGGGTTTTTAGATCTGTTGCACAGCAGGGCGGCTATAGTTGATAATAATGTATTGTAACAGCTAAGGGAGTAAATATCAAATGTCTCACCACAAAAAATGATAAGTGAGATGATGGATATGTTAATTAGCTTGATTTAACCATTCCACATTGTCTACATATATCAAAATACAACATTGCAACCCATAAGTGTATACAACTATGATTTGCCAATTAAAAATATTAGCTTAAAAGTCTATGGAATTTATCAGATAAAATGAAGAAACATTTGAAATAATCATGATCATTTCAATATATGCAGAAAAAAATTTTCAGAAAATAAAACATATCTTTTTAAAAAAAGACTAAAAAAAA
Organism: Tarsius wallacei; assembly: GCA_963574415.1. Lineage (NCBI taxonomy): Eukaryota > Metazoa > Chordata > Mammalia > Primates > Tarsiidae > Tarsius > Tarsius wallacei. Next base: position 1,841 of record CAUYQG010007776.1, on the reverse strand, counting down.
CAGGACAATAAGTTCATCAGTCAAGAACCTATAGCAAATATTATCCTTCATGGTGAAACTTCAAAGTATTCCTTTTATTTTATTGAGTCAGGGTCTCAATCTGTCATGCAGGCTGGAGTGCAGTGGCAGATCACGGCTCACTACAGCCTCAAACTTATAGGCTCAAGCAATCCTCTGGTCTCAACCTCTCAAAGTGCTGGGATTACAGGCAAGAGCCACCATGCCTGGCCTATAGTATTGCTTTTAATATCCAGAAGCTTCTACTCAATATTCTACAAGAGGTTATTATTTTGCAGTCAGACAAGGAAAAAAATTATAAAGATTAAAGAAGAAATACAACTGCCATAATTCATAAATAAGTATCCACATAAAAATCCAATGGGGGGATTCAGACAAGATGGCAACTGGAGAGGTCAGACTGTGAGAGTCTCTGCTAAAAAAAAGTGTTCATAAAGATTCTCTGCATGAGTAGGTATGTGCTGGCGGGAGATTGAAATCTCTCTGGGGGAGACTCAGGTTCATGCACCCCAGGGCCCCCCCTGAAGTTGACTATAAGCCCCCACTGCCATGAGATTCAAGCTGCAGGCATGCAACATCGTCTGCTGTTTGTGGGACTCTCCTGAGAAAAGTCTGCTGAATCCAGCTGATTCTCATCATCTGGCACCTGGCCCACACCATCACCTGTTATAGCAAATTAACTGAAACCCTGGATCTGATGAATGGAGAGAGAAAATCAGGGAGAGCTGGAAAGGAGCCCCATGCCCAGTGGAGAAATGATGACTACAGCCATTTTCTCTGTCCCAGGAAGGGGCAGAGACCAGCACTGCCCTGTCTAGCTCCACTCAGCTCTGCCCAGCCTCCCACTTAGGACCTAAGGTAATCTCATCAAACTGGGAGAGATAGAAGCCCCTCCCCCATGCTGAATCAGACACAGACAGGTCAGATCTGAGTGGCAGACTTGACAGGCAGCAAGCTGGGTGAGTCCAGAGCTGATCCACCCTCCTTCCACAGTAGGCCTGGGGCATCTGACCCAAGCTGTGAGCAACCCTATCGGCCTGCGCTGAGAGCTAGAGACCAGAGCTGAAAGGATGGTGGACTTACAGGAACGACCTAAGAGTGAGTTTGGTTTCTTGTTTTTATTTTATTTTTTATGTTTTCTCTGTTTGTTTTGCTCATTCTTGTTTGTTTTTTGCTTTAGTTTTTTTCTCTCTTTGTTTTTGATAAAATTTTTGTACTTGCTTTGTGTCTGTTATTTTACTGATTTTTTGTTTTCTGTACACTTCCTGTTTGTATATGGGAAGGGTACATCAATTGGGAGATTTTTTTTTGGTTTGTGTGTTTGTATGATTGTCTGTATGTTTTAGCTTTTTTTACTCTTTTCTGTCTTTGTGTATCTTTTCATTTGTTAGTTGGTACGTCTGTCTGTTTTCCCTCTTACTCTTCTCTCTCTCTCTACCTTCCTCTTGTCCCCACCTCCTTCCTTTTTCCATTATTTTCCTTTGTCTTACCTCATTTTGCTTTCAGGGAGTAAACCTATACCCCCACTACATGGACAGATTGTAAGGCAGTGGGAAGTGGGTCCCAGGGTGCCCATACACCTGTCGATGGATACTGGGATCTGCAGATAGATTTTGAATCACAGCTCCCCCTCAATTAAATCTCAAAACTTCAAAAAGTACAGCCCCCAACCCACAGTCCGGTTTCAGAATTGAACAAAGCCAGAGAATTCACATAAGGAAGAATAGGAGATTGAGCAAACAGAAGTAAAAGCAACCCTGCCATCCCTGAATAACAGAATTAAAGAAGAGAGGGGAAAAAGTGGGGGGAAGGAAAATCTACAC
>CAUYQG010007773.1:0-35831 GCA_963574415.1 Tarsius wallacei | reverse complement strand
AAATCTTATTCTCTATATATCTATACCAGACTTAAACATTTGATTCTAATACAAAAAGGCTTGCAATTATATTAAGGCTCTCGAATGTGACCTGAGTTTGAACAGCTTGTATAAGGGCCAAAACCGCAGTCTGTAAGAAACGGGAGCAATGAGTTTCCAAAGCTAACCACGCCTGTTGTAGTTTCAGAGCCTCATGCTTAGATCATCAGAGTTATTTCTGGTTAAATATGCTAAATTTTTAGAGGGGAAGGTAATGGCGTCTACAGCTCCCGAACACATCCTAGTGGTCTCGGGGTCCACGGCCCTCCCTGATTTCTAAGGTTCAGTGGGCCTCCATGGCCGACTGCCAACAGTTGTTATCCCCTTTCTACAGATGAGGAAACTGAGGCACAGGGGGGCTTAGCATGTGCTGGTCATGAGCCACACTCCTAGCCAGTCTGCTGCTGTCTCTGAGGGGAGGGTGTCTGCAGAGTCATCTTGGTCTCTTCTCCCTCTTCTCTCTGCCTTGCTCCAGACACCCTTCCCCCTGCTTCTTCTCCTGCTTCTTCTCCCTCCAGTGTTCTTTGTGCCATGCCCTGCTCCTGAAATCACTTCCCTAGGGCTCTGTCCTGGCTCTTCCCTCCCTTCAGGGGCTCCCTGGTGAGCACACTTGTGCTGTGACCTGACAGGTGACAGACCACTTGACATGGCTGCATGGGAAAGACAATACCCCACCCTCCCTTGCTCCCTCAAAGAGTTACTACGAGGGTCAAAACTGACACCACATCATGCCTAAAGTATGCTTTGCAAACTGTAAAGTGCTGCCAAAGGTAAGGGCTGCCACTGTGACCATGACCAGCTCCATTCTGAGGCTGGTTCTCTGTCCTCTCCTCTGAATATCCTTGGAGCAAGCTGTCAGCATCTGAATGTAGCATCTGTGAGTTGGAATCTGGCAGCCCTCTAACAGGTAATGGACACACCCAACAACTGTTCTGGCTGAAAAGTAGAGGGGTCTTCCTCCGGTGCAACTACAGGGTAGACATGGGCCGGCCAAGAGTTCAGCGTTACCTGACTGGGCCGGCCAGGCCGACCCCTGGAAGGCCTCCTGAGCTCCTACAGCTGTAAACGGTAGCGATGGTGTCGGCAACCGGCATCCTACACTGCTGAAGAGGAAGCTGGTGAGACACGCAACCCAACCCCTTTCGACTCGTCACCCCCGAGGGCTGTGTGGCCAGTGGCATGAGCACCCAGCTTTCACCAGTGGCAGAGGGACAAGAGGACAGACTTTGAAGTCAACAGATCTTGGTTTGGAGTCTGACTCGAAACAAAAAACACATCTCTGGTCCGCCCTCAGCATCCCCATCTCACTTGCTTGGGAAAGATTTTTGAAGTCCCGCACATGTAACTTTTGCTGGGAAAAACTGGTTTGGGTATCTACAAAACTAGGAAGTAGACTGTGAGATATCCCCCACAAGCGCCGGACTTCACCTCTCTGATAGCTCTCACCTCTTCTGTCACACTGCTCCAGTAGACATGCCCATTTTCCAGAGGAGGAAACTGAGGCTTAATTAGATGAGTGAAATGACTTGCTGATACAACATAGCCAGTAAAAAGCAAGACTGAGAGTAGAATTCAAATTTCTCTCCAAACCTGACCCGCAACCCCTGGCTTACTAGCTGGGTGACCTTGAGAGAGCAAATGAACTTTGCTGAGCTCCAGTTTCCTTCCCTGTAAAATAGGGCTAATCAAGTGACCTACCTCGGAGAGCTGTAACAATTGAATGGGATTATGCATGGAAAGTACTTTGTCCAGCTGCAGGGGAAACACTGAACAAATGATACCCGATTATTACTTCAATGAACAGTGTTGCTTTTTGTTTGTAGAGACAGGATCTTGCTATGTTGCCCAGGCCGATCTTGAACTCCTGGCCTCAAGCGATCCTCCCATCTCAGCTTCCCAAAGTACTGGGATTATCAATGTGAGCCATCGTGCCCAGTCTATACTGCTATTAAGCAACAAATAAATGAGTGGATGGCAGCTTTCCTTGCAAGAAACTCAAGAAATAAAGGCAATTCCTTTTTTCTTTTTTTAATTGAGTTGGAGTCTCACTCTGTCACCCAGGCTAGAGTGCAGTGGCATGCTCATGGCCACCCCAGCGTTGACCTGCTGGGCTCCGGCAATCCTTCCGCCTCAGCCTTCCAAGTAACCAGAACTACAGGCATGCACTACCACACCCGGCTAATTTTTTATTTATCATAGAGACGAGGTCTCGCCAAGTTTCCCCGGGCTGGTCTTGAATCCGTGGGCTCAGGCAATCCACTTGCCTGGGCCTCCCAAAGTGCTGGGATTATAGGCTGAAGAGCCCGGCGGCAATTCCTTTTGATGGAAGTAAAGTGCCCAATTGAAGCAGTTTATTGTGGCAGGAGAATTGGGCCTCTCTTCCTCTGGGTTATTCACATTCTTGAAGATCTTTTCAGAAGCAAAGCCAGGGCTGGCCCCAGATCATCCAAGATGATCTCTCTGGTGATGCTGACAAGGTGGTGTTTTGCAACGATTATGCAAGAAACCTTCCAATAACTGACCCTCTCTGCTCCGGCAACAAGCTTCGAATTTTGCAAAATCACTGGGTTACAGCCATTCATCGTCTGACGCTGGCCAGCCCTGAGGGTTTCACAGCTTTCCCTGAATTGTCTCTGAAGCACTCTGCCAAACTCATGCCCTCTGCTCATTTCTCGAGAGTTAACAGATGTGAGCGTGAGAAGAAAGGGTGGCAAGTGGCCTGGAGAACTGCAGTGGTAAGAGGAGGGAGGCAGCTTCTTGCTGGAATGTGTCCAAGGCCACACCGCAGGTGCCCGGGCGAATACAGAAAGCACTGGAACCTTCTCCGCTTCCAAGCAAGGCTCGGTCTCCTGCTGCTAGGTAGGGGACCACATCGGTGCTGGAGTGTTTTTGACCCCATGGGGCAGACCCATTTAGCTCAGGTTCTGGGGTTATACCTCAGCTTGGGGTCCCCGCAGAGCTGACCCTCCGCTAGGACTGGAGAAGAAATGAGTTATTGTAAAGTGATTCCCAAAGCATCCCCAGGGGAGCGGCAGGGAAGGTAAGAAAGCCAGCCACCGCCACCACCACCACGGCGGGGCATCTGGGGACTCCGGAGACTGCCCAGAGATGGACCTCAGGGCCATCCCAGCTGAGGGGAGGAAACTGGTGAGTTCTGATCCAATTCGTCCCACACTGGTGTGGGGAGCTGTGCAAGACACTGCTCTCAGGTGCGTGGGCTTCCACAGCCGGGGACGAAAAGCCCTTGGACAGAGAGGCTCAGGTCGGGGCGGGGGTGGGGAGATGGGGGTAGAGGGTACCACAGCATCTGGAATAACAATATCCATCACTGGCCCTGGCCTAAGGATTAAGGGAGAGGAGAGGAAAGCACTTAGCAATTCAAGTGTCTCAAAGTTCTTTTTCTTTCTTTTTCTTTCTTTCTTTCTTTCTTTCTTTCTTTTTCTTTCTTTCTTTCTTTCTTTCTCTCTCTCTCTTTCTTTCTTTTTTTCTCTTTCTCTCTTTCTCTCTCTCACTCTCCCCCCCACCTTTCCTTCTTTCTTTCATTGGAGTCTCACTCTGTCACCCAGGCTGGAGTGCAGTGGCACGATCATGGCCACCACAGCCTCGACCTGCTGGGTTTAGGTGATCCTTCAGCTTCAGCCTTCCAAGTAGCTAGAACCACAGGCATGTGCCACCACACCCGGCTAAATTTTTTATTTATCATAGAGATGAGGTCTCGCCATGTTGCCCAGGCTGGCTTCAAACCCATGGGCTCAGGCAATCCCCTTGCCTCAGCCTCCCAAAGTGATAGGATTATAGGCGTGGGCCACTGTGGCTGGCTCCCCTCTTTCTTGACATGAGAACACCTATTAACCCTTCAACGCCCGGCTTAGACTCTATGGCACCTTTTCTTGCATACGTTCATTTCTTAGGGCTGCTGGGACAAATGACCACACACTTGGTGACTTAAAATGGCAAATATGGATTCTCCCACGGTTCTGGAGGACAGAAATCTGAAGTCAAGATGTCAGCAGGCTCCCCCAGAAGACGCTGGGGAGGATCCTTCCTGGCTTCTTTCTGCTTCTGGTAGCTCCTGGCATTCCCTGGCTTTTGGCAGCCTCACTCCAGCCTCTGCCTCCGTCTTCACTTGGTCTTCCTCCCTGTGTCTCTGTGTGTCCTCTCATTTTCTCCATCCTATAAGGACACCAGCCACTGGATTTAGGACTCACCCTAATCCAAGATGACCTCATCTTATCATCCTTACCTTAATAACATCTGCAAAGACCCTTGCTCCAAACAAGACCACAGTCTGAGGTTCCAGAGGATGTATCTTTCGGGAGGACACTATTCTTCAACCCACTGCACGACATTTTGTGAATTTTCTTAGATTTCGATGGCATTGGTTAGAATTACATCTGCTTCGGGTATAAGCCACAGCCACTTAACCAAATAGGGGTCCCTATTTCCATCTTGTCCCAGGTACTCTTGAGGTTGGCAGCTTCCAGGCCCAGACCAGGAGCCCTCGGGGTTCCAGGCTCCTCCTGGCTGTGTTTGTTTTGTTTGTTTATTTGTTTGAGCTGGGATCTCACTCTGTTTTGGATAATTTTTTTATTTTTGTTTTTTTGTAAAGAAACGAAATCTCACTATGGTGCCCAGGTTGGTCTCTACTTCCGGCCCTCAAGTGATCTTCGCGTCTTGGTTCCCCAAAGTTCTGGGATTACAGGTGTGAGCCACCACGCCCGGCCCTCCTCCCGGCCTTCTAACAGCACCATCACTAGCTGTTATCTTCAGTCCCCATGGCTGGAGGAAGGAAACCCCATCTCTGGGCACCAAGATTGCATCCTAGATGTGGTAAAGGAGGAAGGCCAAGGTGTCTCCAGAGACTTCTCTGTAAGCCCCTCCCGGGATGTGTGTTTACACTCATAGACCAAAGCGGTGTACCCTGGTCAGGGGAGTGTTCTTCACAGGGCACATGGCTGCCCTGCCCCTGAAAGGAGATCTGATAAAGAAAAAAGAGAGATGAGAAGTAGTGATGAGTAGACAACTACGATATTAGTCGACAATAAAATATAAAATAATATAATAATTAAAATAAACACAAAATGTTATAAAATATGCAGTTTCACATCTTAGGCTTTCCTTTATTGTTATAGATAGAAGAACCACACCATTTTATTTTATTAAATTGTTTTCTCCCCTTAAAGTCAGGGTCTTGCTCTGTCGCCCAGACTGAGTGCAATGGTGAGGTCATAGCTCACCTCAGCCTCCAACTCCTGGACTCAAGCAATCCTCCCACCTCAGCCTCCCCAGTAGCTGGGATGACAGATATGTGCTATCACATCCAGGTAATATTTTAAAATTATTTTTTGTAGAGACGAGTTCTTGCTATGTTGCCCAGGCTGGTCTCCAACTCCTGGCCTCAAGCGATCCTCCCGCCTAGGCCTCCCAAAGTGCTGGGATTACAGGTGTGAGCCACCCACCCGGCCACACCCTGACTATTTTAAAGGACACATCATAGTTTATTTGTGGAGCCCCGTAACTTCCCTCAACCTCTGCCTCTCCCGTGCTGCCTCCTTTCAACGTGGCGCTGCCTCGCAGTTATGCCTGGAGGAGCAGTGGTCAGGGGCAGTGACTGGCAGCGATGACACCAGTAGGAGTCAAGCACCGGAGCCAGGAGGCAACGAGCACGCTGTGGAGACAGCTGCCCAGGCAGAGCAACCCGCAGGGGGGACATTAACTGCAAACTCATCTCCTCTCAACCCGGTGACATCAGCACATCAGAGCCCCGACTCGGCTGGCGTTCAGAACACTGGGTCAGGCCAGAAGCAGAAAGTAAAAAGAACGGCCTGGAAACTTCTCTGCCTCTTTAGGAAGTGGTGCCTTCTTTGGATCCGTCCGCGTGACCCCTGTCCTTAATAAGTATCTGGCGAATGATTGATTCAACAAGGGAGCAAGCAGCCAGTGGGAGGCTAAGTGGGTTTTTAATGGCCTGTGAGTCGGGTCAGATCACAGCATCTCTGAGCTGGGAGGAACATGCTGTCTAGAGGAACGCTCCTGCTGATGCACGGGCTCTTTCAACAAGTTCCCTCCTCTCCACTTGCATGCGTCTCACGCCAGCTCGCTCATTGCCTCGCAGGACAGCCCGTCTTACGGCTCCACAGTCCCAAGGGCACACAGGGCTTCCTCAGGCTTAGTCGAGAGTGGTTGCCTTCGAAATCTTCCTCTCTCGTCCTGAGTTTTTCCCTCAGAGTCACCCAAAATAAACCCAATTCTTCCTCAGGCTACACGTTTTGCCTTTATTGTGGGAAGAGTTCATATCCTTTCTGTATAGGAGCTTTGCTTTCGTTTTTTGCTTGGGGCATGTTTTTCTTTGTGTTCTGTGTTTATGTACTCAACCACGATGTTTTAAGCACCTCCTTTGTGCCAGGGACTGTATTAAGTGCTGAGGATAACTGATTCCAGCACTCAGGAAACCGAACAATCAAATGGGGCAGAGAGGTGACGATGATGACGACTGAGGTGAAATTCACATAACATTCAATTAACCATTTGCAAGTGGACTACTCAGTGGCATTTAGCGCATTGACAATCCTGTGTATCCACCACCTCTCTCTGGTTTCAAAACTTTTCATCACCCCAGAACACCCTGTTCCCATCAAGTGATCACTCCTCGGTCCCCCTTCTCTATGCCCTGGACACCACAATCTGCTTTCCATCTCTATAGATTTACCTATTCTGGATATTTCATGTAAAAGGAATCATGGAACATATCACCTTTTGTGACTGCCTTCTTTCACTTAGCATAATGCTTCTGAGATTTATCCAATTTGTACTTTATTATTATTTTTTTAAATTTTTGAGTCGGAGTCTTACTCTATCACCTAGACTAGAGTGTGGTGTCATGCTCAGGGCCACTGTATCCAGGACCTGCTGGGCTAAGGCGATTCTTCCACTTCAGCCTTCCAAGTAGCTGGGACTAAAGGCGTGTGCACCACGCCTGGCTAATTTTTTGATTCATTATATAAAGATGAGGTCTTGCCAAGTTGCCCAGGCTGCTCTCGAACCCCTGGGCTCAGGCAATCCTCTTGCTTCTGCCTCCCAAAGTGCTGGGATTACAGGCATGAGTCACCGCACCTAGCAGATTTCTTTTGTTTTTAATAGCTAAGTAATATTCCATTAGATGACTGTCTCATTTTGATGATCTGTTCATCCATGAATGGACATTGTCTGTTCTCAACTTTCACTATTATAAATCACAGTTGCTACAAACATGTGTGTACAAGTTTCTGTGTGAACATGTTTTGGTTTCTCTTGAATATATACCTCGGCATGGAATTTCTGGGGCATGTAGAAATTTTGTTTAACTTTTTGAGGAACAATCAAGCTGTTTTTCACAGTGGCTGTGCCATGTCATATTCTTCCCTGCCAATACTCTTATTTCTATTTCTTTGATTATGGCTATCCCGATGGGTGTGAAGAGGTGCCTTGTGGTTTTGATTTGTATCTCCTTAATGACAAAAGACAGTGAGCATCTTTTCATGTGCTTGTTGGCCACTTGTATCTTCTCTCTAGACGAATGTCTGTTCAAGTTCTTTACCTGCTTTTTCATTGGGTTGCATGATGATTAATTTTATGCATCCATTTGACTGGGCCATAGGGTGCCCAGATATTTGGTCAAACATTACTCTGTGTGTTTCACTGAGGGTGTTTTGGGTTGAGATTGATGTTTAAATTGCTACACTGGATAAAGCAGATTGCCCTCCCTAATGTGGGTAAGCCTCGTCCAATTAGCTGAAGATGTGACTAGAACAAGAAGGCCGACCCCTCTTCGAGTAGGAGTGAATTTCTTCCACCTGACTGTCTTCAAGCTGGGATGTTGGCTTCTTTCCTGCTCTTGGACTTGGACCAGAATCACACCATCAGCTCTCCTGGGTCTCCAGTTTGTCCACTCACCCTGCAGATGCTGGGATTTGTCAGGCTCCCTAATTTCACGAGCCAGTTCCTTACAACAAATGTGCAAATGTGTGTGTGTGTGTGTGTGTGTGTGTGTGTGTGTGTGTGTACACACAATCTGCTTTCTGTCTCTATGGATTTACCTCTTCTGGATATTTCATGTAAAAGGAATTATATAACATGTCACCTTTTGTGACTGCTTTCTTTCACTTAGCATAATGCTCTGGAGGTTTATTCAACATGTACTTTATTCATTTTTTAAAAATTTTTGATTCAGAGTCTTACTCTGTAGCCCAGGCTGGAGTGCAGTGGCACATTCAGGGCCACTGCATCCTCGACCTGCTGGGTTAAGGTGATTCTTCTGCCTCAGCTTTCCAAGCAGTTGGGACTACAGGCATGTGCCACCATGCCCAGCTAATTTTTTATACATATAGACACCCAAAAAAGCAGACTTTATTTATAAAATATTGTGTATTTACTTTTACATATTTGAACTCCGGTCACCTTCAAAGTACTCTCCATTTGATGTAATACACCTATTGAAATACTTCTTCCCCTTCTCAGAACAGTTTTTGAGCTCATTCATTTTGATACCTTTTAGTGCTTCTGTCGTTTTTTGTTTCACCTCTTCCACATTGGTATAACATTTCCCTTTAAGGATTTTTTTCATCCGGGGAAACCAAAAAAGTCACTCGGGGGAAAAGTGGTGAATAGCGAGGGTGGGGCATGAGGGTCACTGCCGATTTGGGTTAAAAGTTGCTGACCACTTAGTGCAGTGTGGCAGGTGTGCTTGTAAATCACTCATCATGAAATGGGCAAACACATTGAAAGAATCTCCAAAAAACAACAATGCTAGTTAGTACACTGATGCCAATGAACATTAACCTAGCGGAAAAAGCCTGTACTACAAGGGACCTGCTCTCCATAAGATAATTTTGGGGTGTTTTTGGGGTTCCCCCCCATACACACACACACACACACATACGCAGATACACACACAGTATCTTTTAAGTATCTTAAATCTGAAAATCTGAAATGCTCCAAAATCCAAAACTTTTCTGAGCATGGAAATGCTCATTGAAGCGATTTGGATTTTTGGATTTTTTTTTTTTTTTGAGATGGAGTTTCACTCTGTCACCCAGGCTGGAGTGCAGTGGCATGCTCACGGCCTCTGCAGCTTCTAGCTGCTGGGTTCAGGTGATCCTTCTGCCTCAGCCTTCCAAGTAGCTGGAACTACAGGCAGGCACCACCACGCCCAGCTAACTTTTTGATTTATTGTAGAGATGAGGGCTCACCATGTTGCCCAGGCTGGTCTCAAGCCATAGGCTCAGGCAATCCTCTCACCTCCACCTCCCAAAGTGCTGGGGTTACAGGCATGAGTCACCATGCCCAGCCTGGATTTTTGGATTTGAAATGCTCAATCAGTAAGTATAATGCAAATATTTCACAATCCAGAAACAAATCTGAAACACTTTTGGTCCCAAGCATTTCAGATAAGGGATATGCAACCTGTACACACACAACATACAAACACACACACACACACACACACACACATATACCCACACCCACACATCCTATGGGTTTTGTTTCTCTGGAGAACCCTAATATAGGTTGTCTTTTTGCTGCTGAGTTATAGGTGTTCTTTACATATTCAGCAGACTAAATCCTTACCAGACACATAGGACTGGCAAATATTTTGGTTCCTTTGAGAAGCCAGATAACTAGAGAAGTAATAAGCATGATGTGGAGTGGAGGTGGAGGAAGCACAAGACATAAGCAGGAGTGATGAGTCCCCAGCAGGGCAGCTCCACGGAGCAGACTTAGCTGGTCTCTTTATTGTGGAGTCCCTTAACATCTGGTCCAGCACTTAGTAGGTGCTCAATCCAGAAGTGTCATAAGTAAAAATGAGCAACTCGACTTGGGAGTCGGGTGGGTGTGAAGAAGGCTTTCCAGAGGCAGCCTCATTGAGGCTGAGGCCTGAGGTCTGTGTTGCAATGAGCCAGGCAGGGAAGGGACCGTGACCCAGGCTGAAGGAGCAGCCTAGGTGAGGGGCCAGAGGAAAGAGGAAGTAGCAATTTTGAGGAAAGGAGCATTGGACCTAGTTGGAGCAAAGAATGCAGGGAGTGGATGTAGGCTTGGGGGACTGCGTGTGAGTGCTGAGAGAGGAGAACACGAGCAGGGTAGTGAGAAAGGGGAAATGTGAAGTTGGAAGGGGTCAGACACGAAGGGCTTTGAAGGCTGTTAAGGAGTGTGGGGACTTCTGAGTGAGAGAAAGAAGGACCAAAGCCATAAAGTGTGAGCGAATGAGTGGCAGCCTCAAAAGGCCGAGATGTGCTCTGACACCCTGTGGAGGATGTCAACGAAGCAAAAGGACATTTACATTCTGTCTCTGTCCCTACCAGGTGAAAACCGGGGTCCCGGAAATGAATGGCAAAGCTACTCAAACCGCACTTCCTTCTCTGGGTATTAGGGACAATGAAGATCCTCCTGGCTTGAGTGACAAATTGGAGCAGCCTGTCCTGAGCCCTCAAATATGACCCTCAGAAAGTCCCAAATAAAGGACACATCTTCTTCTGCCACTTCGCAGCAACCTGCGAGAAGGTTCAGGAAGAGTGGAAACAGAGGGAAGGCAGGTGATGGCCTTTTGCGGTCTGGTTTGGGGTCCAGACGGGCTGCCCAGGCCCTCTGCCTGCTTGACTGAGAACACCAGGCCTCTGTCTCATGCGCCAGCTGCCTTCTGCTTTCTAAGTAAACCTGGATGTCAGAGTCCCCCAGCTCCAATCTCCCCAGACTGATTTTCTCTAGAGTGGCAGCAGGGCTTTGGGGGCAGGGAGTCTGTACTGGGGGCACAGAGCCAGAAGGAGCCCGAATGCTTTGGGAAGGGGTGCTTCTAAGAGGTTGTACTTCTAAAACGCTTGGCTACGCCAGGCACAAGTGGCACCCAGAAGTTATTTGTCAAGTGAGTGAATAAATGTTGGCTCTTTTCACTTTGATTAGCTGTGTGCTTTGGGCAAGTTACCTAACCTCTCTGAACCTTACCTTTTTTTAATGTGCAAAATAAACTGTCTCTTCCTTGGATGGTTATGATGTGGATTAAGAGATGGTGTCTCAGTCCGTTTGAGTTGTGAACACAAAATACCTTAGACTGGGTAATTTGCGAAAAAGAGGAATTTGTTGCTCATAATTCCGGAGGCTGGGAAGGCCAACATCAAGGTGACAGCAGATTCGGTGTCTGGTGAGGGCTCTCTGCTTCACAGCCACTGTGTCCTCACATGGCGGAGGGCTAACAGCCTCCCTCAAGCCTCTTGTATAAGGACACAAATCCCACCCATGAGGCCTCAGTTCCTGTGACCCCCCCAAAGTCCTCACTTTCTAATACTACCGCCTTGGGGGTAGGCTTCAGCTATGAATTTTGGAGGGACACAAACCTTCAGACCACATCGGGGTGAATTTGGAAGCCAGCTCTGTCGAGCCCCAGGACTGCAGCCTGGTCTGGCCCTGTTCTCCAAGCCCACTGATAGTGGAGAGTCCCAGCCCCAGTGGTCCTACCCATCCTTCCATCCTTGGTCCTCCATTCTGATGGCCCTGGCCTCCCTGCACTTAGCTGCATAGTCTCCCAGCTCTAGGACATCAATCCACCCAGCGTGTCAATGATCAGATCATTCGTCACTCCGTGTGGCTGGGCTGCTCCTTGCTCTTATCAAAACCACTCAGGGAGGGATTGATTTGTGGCCCCTCCTCCCAGCCCGAGGTTCCTCCTTCCTGGTCCCAGCCTCTCCCAGACAGAAGGGCATGGAGATAAGGAGTGAGCCTCTCTGAGAATAAGAATGAAGATCAGAATTGCAGCGGTGATGCAGGTGTCAGGGAGGTGGGTGGCTGGAGACTGGGGACAATAGATCCCAGCCATACCCAGCCACAGAGAGGCCAACTGGGAAGGGAAGACTTTCCAACCCCCCCCCCCCCGCACATTCCTTACTGAATGACAGGTCCCTGTTGACGGGACCCATGGCAGAGATGGGACAGCGAGGTCCCGGGGCCAAGCCACATTCTGCTCTGAACTTCTGTGTGGCCTTGAGTCACTAGCCATGCTGGGTGCCTGTGGTCACATCTGCACTGTGATGGGTAGGGCCCAGCATCTTTCTGGGTACCAGGCCCTGGGATCCAGCAGGAAGCTCACACTCATGCCCCACCCTCAGGTCTCTGGTCTCACAGTTTCTGGGAGGAAGGGACAGAGGTCAGATTGTCATATACTTTTTTTTCCATTTCACTGGCAGAAGTTCAAGAGTTCTAACCCTGGCTGGGGGCAACTGTCCCGGGTAGTTTTCCTGAGGATGAAAAGAACTGAGCTTGGGCAAGGAGGCTGGGGAGGACAGGGAGGCAGAGGTCCAGGCTGAAGGAGAAGGGCTGAGCTGGAGCCTGGGTCACCCCTGCGGGCAGGAAGACTGTGCTTGGGTCTGGGATTTGATTTCATAGACTGGACAGTTGAAGCAAGAGAACGGAGTGATCTGATCTACGTTTTGGAAAGAGCCCTTGGGCTCTGGGTGGAGGAGACCAGGAGACAGGCCAGAAGCTTCCCCTGCAGCAGTCCAGGGAAGCCTGGGTGGCTCCACCCAGGACCCTCAGAGAGTGGGAGGAGCCAGCCCCCCTTGTGGTGAAGGTTGCAGTACACAGAAGTGCCAAACCCAATCACAAGTTGTGACTGGCGAACAGCCTTGTCTGAATAGATGTCCAAGATCCGAACTGGAGAGTCTTTAAGAATGCGAGACCCAGGCCACATGGCTCTTCTGAGTCGTGTCCCCACGCCGCCCCATGATGGGGCCAGGATTCAGGTGGTAGCAGTGGGCAGAGAAATGGACTGGACAAGAATGATGTAGGAGGTGAGAGGAGGAAGGCTTGATGACTGCGGGGTCAGTGAGGCTGTCCCTTATTCCATCTCCCCTGGCCACACCCCTGTTGTCCCCTTGCCCTCCCCCCAGGGTACCTGCCCTAGTCACCAAACACAGCGTACAGCACAGAATGGTGGAGATCCCAGGCTTTCGGTCACTAACCCCACACTGAATTCCAGCTCTGCCCCTACTGGCTGCGTGTCCCCAGAGGCTCTTGGCTTTCTTACCTGAACAGGGAGTCAGCACAGTGCCTGTCGCCCAGTGATTTGTGAGGAGGAAAGGAGGTGATGCGATTCAGCAAACACAACACCCCGCCCCATGGAAGGCTTTCCTCTTGCTGCCTTTGTTCTGTGGCAGCAAACCAGGGGCTTCAGCCCTCACTGGAAGCCGTTTCCTCCTCGTCCGGCCCAGGCTCCAGGCAAGCCCTTTTCAAAACAGGGTCTTGGAGCCAACGTCCCATGTCCCCAAGAGGTCATATGGCCATACTGGTCATCGCATGACTGCTGCGCCCTACTCTGCCCCCCGAGTCTGAATTGCATTGTGTAGGCTGTAGGACAAGAGGCGTGAGGCCACTCCAGGCCAGTGGGCAGTGGCAGCTGTCATGTCGTCCCAACCTGCCTGTCCTCTCATAGGGCCCTGGTCCAGTTTCGGGGTGAGACGCTCGGGATCCCCAGCCCCAGCACCCCCTCCTGCATTCCACACGGACCCAGCATAGGTGGCCTCCCTTCCCCTCCTCACTCCCACCTCGGTGTCCAGATTGTGTCCCTGATACTCCTCCTGAAAACCCGGTTCTATGCTGGGCCTGTTGTCTCATGCCCATGTGCACACGTGTGCCATCATGCCTGCCCATATGCTCACGCACAGGCGCACACTTCCTGCTCCTGGGCCCACTCCCAATAGTTCCACCTCTGAGTCATGTGGCACCCGGTTGAGCCCACTGAAGCCGTCTTTTGGGGATATTGCTGGACTGGCCCAGTTCTCAGCTCTAGCCCCAATTCCCCTCCCGAACCTACACCTGCTGGCTCTGCCTGGCTGCCACCCTGGAAGGGACTGTCCATCCTGCCCCTCAGCCTGGGTCCTGGTGTTTATCTCTCCTCAGTGACAGCCCTGCCCAGAGCCACGCCTCAGAACCCAGGGAGGGAGCCGTGCATGGGGTCTGGTTGGGGGGGGAAGAACAGCACCCCAATCCCCTCCCCACCCAGGGAAATCTAAATACTCCCCCCTCCCACAAGGCCGTTTTCGGAGAGCAGAAGTCACCCTGCAGGGATGCTGCTGTGTTTGCCCACCCAGCATCTGCACCGCTTCTGATTTCCACAGGGATGCCCTTTCCCGTTCTCAGGCCACCAGCTTTCTGTGTGACCGAACCCACCTGTCTCCACAAATGGGCATGACCCAGAGTGATCCAATCAGGGTCCTTCCTCCCAGCCACTGTGACTGATTAAAGGAGGGACACATGCTCAGGTGGTGACTCCTGGGGTTAGGATCCAGGATCCACCACTTACAGGCTGTGTGACTTTGGGTGAACATTGCGTTCTCTGTGCCTTCGTCTCCTCATCTGTGCAAGCAGGATGACAACAGCACACCCCTGGTTGCTGTGCAGGTGACATCCTGTAAAAGGCTCAGCACAGAGTAAGTGCTCAATAAACAATGGCTACTGGTATTAATGGGACTAAATTTGGGGCCTTCTGAAGGAGTGACAGGAAAGGAAAGCTCTTTTGTCACTGGTGCTGCTGAAGGTACACCTTGAGCTGCGGGAGGACTCTTTCCATCACAAGGGAAGAGCCTGCCAGATAACAAATCAAGCACAAAAAAAAGCTGTGTTCAGAGACAGGGGAAGAGGGACTTAGTCCTGACAACAGCACATAAGTCCTTTGATCCAGCTGTTCCTGAAGATTCACGCCAGACTATTCAGGCACATAACACAGTCAAGTCCTTTGTTTCCTTCTTCTTTTGCTCAAGTTACTTTGAGTTGGGTTTCTGTCATTTGTAACAAAAAGAGTCTTAATGGTCTCCATTCATTCACCCACCCATGCACCCATCCATGCATTCACCCATCTATCCAGCCCACCCATCCACCCATCCATCCATGCATCCACCCACCCATCCATCATCCATCCATGTATCCATCTATTCATCCATCCACAGACCTGCCTTTTTTTTTGAGTTGGAGTCTCACTCTGTCGCCTGGACTGGAGTGCAGTGGCCGTTCCCAGCCACCGCAGCCTCGACCTGCTGGGCTCCGGCGATCCTTCCGCCTCAGCCTTCCAAGTAGCTGGAACTACAGGCGCGTGCTACCACACCCGGCTAATTTTTTTTTTCCGATTTATTGTAGAGATGAGGTCTCGCCAAGCTGCCCAGGCGGGTCTCGAACCCGCGGGCTCAGGCAATCCACTCACCTCAGCCTCCCAAGGCGCGGGATTACAGGCTGTGCCACCGAGCCCGGCAGACCTGCCTTCAAACCCCAGCTGTGAGGGCTTAGACATATCTCTTCCCCTCTCCGAGAGTTTCTGTCTCTGTAAACGGGAGTGTCATCACCTACCTTATAGGGTGGTTTTAAGGAGTAAATGGGTAGCATGCCTCGTGTAGTACCAAACGCAGAGGAGAGGCTTGGTGCATCTCCCTGCCCTCACATCTTGTCAAACTGACCAAATCTGGCCCCTAATTCTTCCTAGGTGTATCTGGAAAGCCACTGCCCCCCAGGCCTGGGTCCTCCCGAGCAGGCAGAGTCCGATTGGTACAGCCTTTATTGTTTCTCCAGCATTTTCCAGAAGAATAGTGTCATTTGAGGGCCGCAGGGATGGGGGGAGTAAAAAATAACATAAACAAACTGAACAGAAACGCAGGAGGGTGGTGAGAGGGGCTGAGACCAGGTGCTCGGGGCAGGGAGGTGGAAGGCCTGGGGCAGTCAGCACCTCTTAGCTTTCAGCCACCAGAGTGGAGAATTCTGCAAAAGAAAATGGCAAGAGGAAGTGAGTCAGAGGAGGAAAGACCATCCTAGGGCCCCCATGTCGTGCTTCCTCTTGGTTCTCACATCTGCTGCAGGAGACCTAGAAAGCGAGTATATAAATGAATGGATGAGTGAGTGAATGAATGAACTGAGATAGGAAATAATAAGCCTACCATCTCTTTTGTTTCATGATGTCATGTCACAACCCAACATTATTAATAATGATAGCAACCATAATTTTCTGGACGTTTATCACGTCAGGCACTATTCTCAACACTTTATTTATGGTATCTTATTTGATTCTGACAATAATCCCATATGGTGCATTTTATCATTATTCCTGTTCTACAGATGAGAAAACTCAGGCTCAGAGTCCAGCAATGTCTTTGTACTTCTCTGCTGTTTTTCTCTTCAGGAGATGATGGGGGACAAGGAGTTTGCTGCCACATGCTATGTAGTGTCTCTGAGATGCCTTGTCCTGGGCCAGCCAGGGAGTGTAGGGTCTCAGGGAAGTCCCTGTTACCTCTAGAACACGCAGTGCTGTGAGACTGGGAATGGAGAAACAGGGCTTCCAGACCTTGCCTGGCCCTATTTTCCTGAAAACGTACCTCTTGTGGAGTGGAGAAGGGGACAGTAATAATTCCTTGGAAGAGACAAATGAAAAACTGGGTGTGAAATGGCTTCCAAAAGGCCACATGAAGTCTCTGGGACTCCCCTGAGGTAAGCTCCTCCCTTCCCAGTCTTTGTATGGAACATAAATAGGGAAACCAATGCCATGTCTTAGTTCTCATTTCTGTGCCATGGTTATGTCAAATGTTAATACAGGGACGCTGGGTGAAGGGTGCATGGGACCCTCTGTGCTACCATTGCAATTCTTCTGTAAATCTACAATTATTTCAAAACAAAAAGTGAAAAAACAAAAACAACTAAACCAACACATGCTGTCTCATGGAAACGACCTGGCACTGGCCCCAGCCAGGTGAAGGGACACATACCTGCCCCTGACTATCCCAGGATAGGAAAGGTGAGTGGCCTGGATGTGGGGCCCTGGGTAGGGTAGGAACTCAGGGCGGGAGAGTGTGAGGGCCCACCAGCTGATCCTAAAATCTCCAGGCTCTCGGGCCCAGTGGGAGCTGTGCGTGGCAGGGAGGGTGTCCCAAGTAAATGCTGAAACATGGAACACTGTCATGGAGTCCCTCCTGCAGGCCAGGCATCAACGCCCTTGCTTTCTCTGCCAGGAGCCTCTGTGACCCTGCAGGACCTCAGCGGGGCTGGTGTTTCTTTTGTGATGTCCTCTATGTTAGCACTTTTATTAATTATGACTAGCAATTATTGAATACCAACGTGGAAAGTATTTTGCATTATTATCTCACTGAATTTTCACTCCTGCTCCATGGGAGGCACACCTTTGTCTGTGTTTTACAGATGGTGAAACTGGGGCTTAAAAGTTGAGCAGCTTGACCATGGAGGCACAGCAGACACGACTCAACCTAAATACACTCTTGGGCTTCCTTCTTTTTTTGAATTGGAGTCTCAATCTGTCGCCCAGCCACTGCAGCCTCGACCTGCTGGGCTCCGGCGATCCTTCCGCCTCAGCCTTCCGAGTAGCCGGAATTACAGGCACGCACTACCATGCCTGGCTGATTTTTGATTTATTGTAGAGATGAGGTCTCGCCAAGTTGCCCAGGCGGGTCTTGAACCCGCGGGCTCAGGCAATCCACTCACCTCAGCCTCCCAAAGTGCGGGATTACAGGTTGAGCCACGGAGCCTGGCTGGCTTCCTTCTTTACCCTGGAGGCTTCTGATCTACTTTGACCTAGGTATAGAGTGACAAATGTCCCAGCTCAAATTTCTATAACTATCACATTAGCCCTTTTGTAATTTATTTCATGGTACTTAGCACTCTTGGAAATCATCTTATTTATGGATTTATTGATGTCAGTCTCTCCCTACTAGAATGTAAGCTCCAGTAGGCAGGAGAGTCTCTTGTTTGCCACTCTCCTGGGAGCTAAAATGGTCCTGGCATACAGCAGGTGCCAATAAACGAATGCCGATTCGTTCGTAAATGCATGATTGAATGAATGGCTCAAGAGTCCTTCTTAGGGTTTAATGAGTTCTGACTTACTTCCTATAATTCTCATGACACCCTGGTAAGTACGTGAGACAACTCCCATTTTACAGATGGGTAAATGGAGACTGGAGAAGTGAGGTGTCAGGGTCACAGAAAGCAAGAGGCAGAGCCAGGACATGGCCTCTGGCCTCAGGAGTGCTAGTGTCCTGGGCAGAAGCATGAACTCTCTCCAGATCCAATCTGCCATTCTATCCGGAAAACAGGCCAGAGCCGTCACTCCCTGTTCTGGGGGCGCTGAGTTGCTCTGTCCTAGGATACAGGAGTCAAGAGCCGGCCCACCACCACCTGCTCCCAGAGGGACTGTCACGAGGGGAAGCTGGAATTTTCGGTTTCCAACCTGCCCTGACCTCCTGCCCTTCATCTGGAAATTAGGGGCCCTTGGGCTGCTTGTCAGCTAAGAGTCTGACAGTCACCTGACTAGACAGGATTTGGTGCAGCCAGTGTGAGGACCAGGGAACACTCGAGGGACTCTCCAGGGCTGGAACGTCAGGCACTGGGGAGTCAGAATATGGGAGGGATTTAGGACCTGTATGGTTTTGGAAGGCCTCTCAAAGCAGACCCTCTGCCCACCCTGCAGCCTGCTCGGAAGCAGCCAGGACGTCACAACGGCCACATGTCCTGGCTTTCTGCAGAGAACACACAGTTCTAATTTTATCCCCTCAGAACCTTGAACAGGGCACTCTATAGACAAATTGAGGGCAGGGGCCACCTTCTCCATGCCTTTTATGTCTGCCTCAGGGCAGAGCTCTTAGGAGCCAACCCATTAACAGCCCTCTTAAAAAACGAAAATGCCCAGGTCTGTCCTTAAAGAAAAACTAATGACCAAACAAACAAAAACCCTGTCGAGTCTAAGTCAACTGATTCGGAAGTAGGTAGGATCCCGGGATGGTGAACGGGGCATTGAAGGATGGGAGTCTAGTTGACTATGTCACCCGCTTGTATCCCTGGACAAGATGCCTTGACCTTCCTGGTTTCGGGGTGCTCATGTGTGAGGCATCAGGTCTGGAAGATGTCCTTCCAGCTTTCACACGGTGTTTGGAGCAGGTAAGCCAGGGATCAACTCCAGCTCCCATTTTTTGCTTCTGTGACCTTCAGTTAGACACTCTGCCCTGCTGTGCCTCAGCTTCCTCATATGCAAAATGGAGGCCACGATAGTACCTACTTCCATGTGTCATTCAGAGGAACCAGCACTGAAGCTCTCGGTCACAGGCTGGATGCAGAGCAAGCTCAAGGCTGCTGGTAGCTGTCATGATCAAGGGATCTGTGCCCCAAGCCACTTTGA
Source organism: Tarsius wallacei (assembly GCA_963574415.1). Lineage (NCBI taxonomy): Eukaryota > Metazoa > Chordata > Mammalia > Primates > Tarsiidae > Tarsius > Tarsius wallacei. Next base: position 16,612 of record CAUYQG010007773.1, on the reverse strand, counting down.
AGCCAGGCTTAGGGAACATCTGGCTACTGCCTGGCACAAAGCGAGGACCCTGCAAAGGGCACTGTAGCCTTTATCTTCCAGCATCCTTGCTGCTATTGTCTGATTCTATTATTCCCCACCATTTCCTGACCCCACCTTGGCACCTGCCTGCAACCTTCCAGAAACCCTGGAACTGGGTCTGAATCTTGTTCCATCACTGCTTGCTGGGTGGCTCTAGGTCACTCACTACTGGACCTCTCTGAGCCTCAGTTTTTCCATTTGTAAAGTGAGTATAATAATTTAGCCTATTTGCATGGCTATTGAAGAGACCACATGAGAAAATACAGAAAGATGCTTGGCATACGGTAGGTGACTTTAACGTGTTAGTTCCATCTCCCTGGGACCTCCCCAACACAAGTGACACAGGGTGAAGCTTTGAAATAACAATAATAACCACAACAATTGGGCGTGGGTGGCTCACGTCTGTAATCCCAGCACTTTGGGAGGCCGAGGTGAGAGGACTGCCTGAGATCAGGGGTTCAAGACCAGCCTGGGCAACACGGCAAGACCTTGTCTCTACAATAAATCAAAATATTAGCTGGGTGTGGGGGCACACGGCTGTGGTTCCAGCTACTTGGAAGGCTGAGGCAGAAGGAGCACCTGAGCCCAGCAGGTTGAGGCTGGGATGGCCGTGAGTGTGCCACTGCACTCCAGCCTGGGTGACAGAGTGAGACTCCAACTCAAAAACGAAACAAAACAAAACAAACAAAAGACAACAATCCTGAAACTAAGAAGGACAAGGAAGATATAAACGGAGAACACGGAAAGTCTAAATAGCAACCAAGCTGACCTGGTATAAATTTTAGACACTATCCCATTGGAGTTGGAATCTCACCTCTGGCCTGTCCATCCAGGAAAACTCACTCCCCAACCCTCGGTTTCCTCATCTGTAAAATGGGAATACTGAGGATAACCTCATAGGATTATGGTGAGGACTACATGAGATAGTGGTTGAGCAGTGCCTAGTACAGTGCCTGACACACAGGGAGAATTCAATAAAATCTACTCTCCCTTTTTTTTTTTGAGTCGAGGTCTCACTCTGTTGCTCAGCCGAGATTGCAGTGGCGTGATCACGACGATCACGGCACACCACAGCCTCAACCTCCTGGGCTCAGGCAATCCTTCCACCTCAGCATCTCAAGTAGCTGGAACTACAGATGTGTGCCACCACGCCTGGCTAACTTTTTTATTTTTATTTTTGTAGAGATGAGGTTTCGCTATATTGTCCAGGCTGGCCTCAAACTCCTGGGCTCAAGCAATCCTCCTGCCTCGGCCCCCCAAAGCGCTGGGAATACAGGTATGAGCCACCGCACCTGGCCAAAAATCTACTCTAAGTGTTAAAGCAGGACTAGGGAGACGGTTCCTTTGGGGAGAGGCAGAGGGTCCTTTCTCCTATATGACCTGCATTAGCTTTGTGTCTGGAATCTCACGCAGTACCCTCTGGGGCCAGCTTGCCGATGTCTTCAGTGTCCAACCAGGAAGAGACAGAGAAGACGGGGGTGGGGACGGGAAAGGACAGCAGAGGGAGAATCAGAGGACTGGAGAGTTCTGTTCTTTCCTTTCCCTTAGGAAACTGAAATTAGCCTAATTAGGTCTGCCCCAGTCTGAGTGTTGTGGGGATTGGACAAATTTAGAAGCTATTGACAGGTGAGACCGGCACTCACGGACAGCCCAGAGCGAAACTGAGACGGTCATTGAGTCAGCGGCTGGAAGGTTTTTTCCCTGCCTCTGTCATGATGACGACGGGGATGAAGGAAGCAGCCTCCCGGTTTATCACCTCGCCCCTAAATAGCTCCCGGGCTCGGTTTCTTATAAATTGGTATTGCAAACAGGGATCAACTTCCCATCCTGGAGGACTGGGAGGCAGGGTCATTCAGGGTCAAGCCAGACAGCCGCAAGGAGGCAACGTAAACAGTTCTGGGGGCTCGCTCTGTGCCAGGCACTGCCTGGAGAGGTGATCCCATTTCATCCTCACCCGCTCTCTTATCATCATTTTCCTTATGGGGAAACCGAGGCACAGTCGCTCAGCTGGGGGAGATTCGAACTCAAGCGTGGCTTGTGTCAGGGTGTACCTCTTCCTCTAAGGCTGGAGTTAAGTGGCCCTGCGTTCTGACTCGAGCTGTAACCCCACAAGGCAGAAGGAGAGGGATGGATGGAGAGTGAACGCCTTTTTCCACCCAGCAGCTGCTCCCGTTTGCAGGAGGCCGGTTATATAAGGAAGGCTGCTTGCTCTCCCCTTGCTGAATCTTATCTAGTGCAGCATAAGGCCAGAGCTAGGGAAAGTCCACACGGGAATAAAAAGGAGCAGATTGCTAAGCACAGAAGCCATTTATAACTCCAGTGTCTCAGCTCAGCTTGGGGGAGGGGAGTGGCAGAGTCAGGAGACCCGGGTCCCATTGAGCCAAGGACTTGCTATGTGACTTTGGCACTTGATGTCTACTGGGCCTCAGTTTCCACATCCCGTTGAGTTGGTGTGAGGGCGCAGCGAGATGGGGCAAAACACTACACCGTAGGGCTCTGCCCTTAGGACCGTGAGCTGGCCTCCACGTGCACACCTGCCTGGCCTGGAAATCAAACCCTGCGGGGCTGGGGAGCTGGAATTACAGGGAGGCGGAGATCCTCCTTCCAGGCCTGTCCCCTTTCTCCCAGTTTAGACTCAGTTTCATTTCTGATAAGGGTTGGGATTCCATCACTTCCAAAGGGTTCTGAGGGGCTTACAAGCAAAAGCAGTCACATAAAATAAGAGGAATCATTTCTAGAATATTCACTTCATTCGAGCAAGGGCCCTGGAAGGGGGGCATTTTTCTCCCCATTTTCCAGGTGAGGAAATGGATGCCCTGAGGGCAGAGAAGCCACGGCCATGGCCACGGATGGTAGGACACTGGTTTGGAGGTCCATTTTCTCTGCCTGGCTCAGGTATGCTGGGCGGCCCGAGGGCTTCCTCCACACTCCCACCTCCCACGGTAAACAAGTTACTTCAGGATAAAAGAGAACAGATTTTGCCAGAGGGAAGCAGGAAAGGCAAATGCCTTCAGGCGTGTGAGTGAGAGGCTGCAAGGTTAGGTGATCATTATGACTACATTTTTCAGCGGCAAAAAAGCAAACCTCTGGCTCTTGAGTAGGAATGCACTTCAAGCACGGGAAGCGGACCTGTCACCAGGAATGGGTTTTGGGGAGAACCGGACTAGGGCTGTGTATAGGTGTGTCTGTGAGGCGTGTGAATCTTTCCCACAGCACGGTGGGCGAGAGCGGGATGTGAGACGTCAGGGTTCTTAACAGCAAGTTGCTCTGCTTTTCTGGGCCTCAGTTTCCTTGTATGTACCGGTAATCAAGGGATCTTGTACTGCTGTGAGGTTTGAATGAGCTAAAAAGGTAAGGCCTGTGTGCGGCAGTTAGCACACAGGAAATGGGTAAGGATGCTAGACTCGATTCCTGTGGTCGGTTCGTTCGTGCCAGCGGGTATTGAGTTTGGAGAACCCGGGCTCGGACACATGCCCACATGAAGCAGAGGGCCCTGGTTGACCCACCAAGCCTCAATCCTGGCTCTGCTACAGAGTGACCCTGGGCAGGGTACTTAACTTCTCAGTGCCTCAGTTTCCTCACTTATAAAAATGGGGATACAGATAGCACCAACTTCCTAGGATTATTGTAAAGCAGTGGTTCTCTAAGTGTGGTTCTTGGGACCATCAGCACTACCTGTTAACTCCTTAGAAATGCAAAAGCCTGGCCAGGCGAGGTGGCTCAAGCCTGTAATCCCAGCACTTTGGGAGACCCAGGCGAGAGGATTGCCTGAGTCTAGGGATTCGAGGCCAGTCTGGACAATTTGGTGAGACATCATCTCTACAATAAATCAAAAAATTAGCTGGGCGTGGTGGCGCACGCCTGCAGTTCCAGCTACTTGGAAGGCTGAGGTGGAAGGATCGCCTGAGCCCAGCAGGTCAAGGCTGCAGTGGCCGGGAGCGTGCCACTGCATTCCAGCTGGGCGACAGAGTGAGACTCCAACTCAAAAAAAAAAAGAAGAAAGAAAAGAAAGACATGCAAAAGCACAGGCACCTGTGCTGTGAAAAGCCCTCCAGGTAATTGTGACACCTGCTCCAGTTGTGAAGGTCAAGTGCTTGGATCAGCACCTGCTGCGTGGTATGCCTTGCCTGCTTCTGTGTCTGGGCTTTGCAACTGCAGTTGAGTTATTTTGGCACCTGTCGCCTCTTCCCAGCTTCTCTCTCCTTTTCTGCCTCTAAAACCCCCCTGTGGCACCTCTGCACCCGCCTCTTAGGGTGGCCTTTGAGAATCAATCAACCACATCTATAAAAGTCTCCACGCTTCCTGGAAGTAGTTGCCTCAGAGACAGGAATGCAAAGGCTTATTCCTAGAACTTTGTCTTTCTGCTCCTCCCTTCAATACAGGATCTTGAAGAACCTGGTAAATACCACTCACCTTCAGAAGGACAAACAGCACTGGGGAGAGAGGCGGTCCCTGGTTTGGGGCATCCCCATACCTGCAACGTGCAAGTCCCCAGCCCACACGGGTCTCCAGCCCCCCCGGCCTGCAGATTGCCTCCCCTTACACACAGCAGTTTTGCTTCTTCATCACTGCACCCCCAGAGCCGGGCACAAATTCATTCATTCATTCATCCATTCACTTGTTCTCCCTCTATATACCAGGCCTTATTTTAGGTGCTGGAGTCAGAACCAAACACAACCAAGTTCCTGTTCTCCTAGTGGAGGAGAGAGAGACAAGCCATAAGTCAATAAATAACATCGTCTTATGGCAGGTGCTCACTGGACTTGGAGTGAATGAAGGAAGGATGCAGGCAACACAGGTCATGTGCTTTGGAGCATGACAGACCTTTTCTCATTCTAGCCTTGGGAGTCAGGCAAAGCTTTAGTCTTTCTGAGCCTCAGTGTGCTTGTCTAGAAGATGGGAAAGGTAGTAGTATCCACCTCAAAGACCTCCAGGAAGATTTAGTGAGTAAAATGCTAAGCAGGGTGGCTGGCACATGCCGAGTGCTCCATGGGGTTAGATGCTATTGCTGTCATCATTCGAGGTCACATAGCTGAGCCTTCGTACTGAACTGGTCCTCTGTGGAGAGGTTCTTCCACTGGGACATCTATGAAATCCCAGAGCTGGGATGGACCCCAGTGGCTGGCTGGTAATCTGACTTCAGGTTTTAAAGACGTCTCGAGACACCTAGTGCTCAGAGGGGTTCTGTGACTTGCTCCAGGTCTCTCCGGGAGTTGAAGGCATCTGAGCCTCTGCAACAGAGCCTCGCGGGCCCAGAAAAGGCTCTGCCTCCCACCTGGCCCCCAGCTGGACATCGTCATGCCCACCCTTCCTGCCTTTGGGGGTGGGCATGGGAGAGGGGTGCTGAGTCTTCCCACCTTGAAAGCATGAAGCGTGGGGCCTCCCAGCCTTGAGTACTTTATACTCCTGTCCATTTCATCTCAAGCTCAATGGAGGCTGCATGGGTCAGGCTGGGCCTGGACTGTGCTGCCAGACAGATCCGGGTTGAATCCTGGCCCTGGCACTTGCTGGCAGTGTGACCGTGCACTCCCTGGCCTGCCCTTTCTGCATCTGCAGCTATGTCCTCTGTCATCCCAAGGTCAAATGAGGTGATACTTGCCCAGAGCCTGGCACTGGGCCGGGCACACATTACATGCCCAGGTTGTAATTCCCCTGTCCACGCTCAGCACACCAATCTCTTGCCCTTTTCTGACACATCCTGAGTTTTCCAGCCTTTGCTGATGCCAACACCTTGCCTGGACCCATTCCCTTGCTCCTCTCCACCTGCGGTGTGCCTGCCTATGGCCTCCAGATCTGTACAAAGTGCGTGCCTGTCCCTGGTAGCATCATTCATTTGCGTATGCATACGTAGAATGGGCAATTGAACAAAAATAGCATTGCAGCTCCCGTTTATTGAGCACTTACTATGCACCGGGCCCTGCACTCAACACTCCCATGCTTCATGCCCAGTTTACAGATGAGAAAATTGGGGCTCAGGGTCATGGAGCATGCTCAGGGGCACCCAGCCAGGAAGTGGGCCTGATTCATCTTGACCTCCCCCACTGCCAGGCGCAGGGTTGCTACTCAGTCAACACCTGCTGGGACTGTCAGAAGAGTTTGGTGAGTGTTTTAAGATCTGAGTGAGGCAGGGAGGGAGAGAGGGAACCAGCCAGGGTCTGGCCTGGTTTTCCTTCATTTGGGTTGTCTGTGAGTAGCCAGCCATGGAGACCCCGGCCAGGGCTTCTGAGTGGTGGCATGCTGGCTACAAATAAGAATGGGAAGTGGATCTGGAGGGCCCGGGTTGGGGTCACAGTGGGAGCTGGGGCTTGGGGAGGAGCTGTCTGGTAAGCAGAGGGGGGAGGGTGGGGGCTGGGGGAGGGTCTGCTGCCTACCAGAAACACCAGCCAATCCCTTAGTCCTCTCCAATGATTTCTACTCAGTTCCTCTAAAGCCACCTCCCTCCTTCGCTGCCATAATAATGGCAGCTGGCATCAGATGGCCAGGGAACTCCCTGTATCTGACCTCAGCAAACATTCTCCATTCTTCTTTCTGGCAAAAGAACAAACTTTAATCGGTTGACACCCACTTGCAAAATCCTTGTTCCCTTCCCTAAGCAATTTTATGTCCACAGACACTTAATTTTTGCAACAAGCCCAAATGAGTCTTAAGAAAAGCTAGTGCAACCCGTATGCCAGGCAAGGGGACCTAGGTGTGCCGAGGGAGTGTGTTCAAGGTCACAGCTGGAGAGGGACAGAGAGGGAGCCGAGCACAAGTATCTGAACTTCATACCTAGGCAGCAGACGTTTACCAAGCACCTGCTTTGTGTCAGTTATTACCTAGATACTGGGGATAAAAGGATGAATGTCACCCAGTGCCTATTTTTTTTTACATTTAGTTAACGGACATGAATATAGCATTTATGCTGCACCAGACACTGTTCTAAGCATTTTACATATGAACACATCCAATCCTCACGATAATCCTATGAGAATGCTGCATTATCCTCATTTCAGAGATGAGAAAAGGGAGGCTCAGAGTAGTTACATAAACTGCCCAAGGTCACACAGCTGGAGAATGGCAGGGCTGGGATTTGAACCTAGGCAACTTGGGCCCAGAGGCCAAGCACTTCCACATCGTTTTCTCCGAGACCAGCAGACAGGACTATCACAGGGGCAGATGGTGGCATAGTATGCTGCAAAGACTCATCCGAGCCCGGTTCTACATCCGTGCTCCTCTACTGTGTCCTAGCTCTCTGGACTACACTAAGTACCTTTGACATCTATCTGCCCACCTGAAGAATAGAGAGATTCCCAAGGATGCCATGATGCTAAGAGAGGGCAACGCTGGGCTGTGCTCCGTGGGTGCTGGGCAGAGTCGACTGGAGAAGGATGGGGGACAGTGGGTTGCCAGCTCTCGCCTGGGCTGAAACCAAAGCTTGAGAGACAAGGGAGGGCTGGGTATTCCCTTTCTGAATTCGCAGCTGCTTCCTGGCCTGCTGTTTTTTCCTTGGCTCTCCTATATCCCTGGAATGGTACATTTGGGTGAAGCCCAAGCGGGGTTTGAGACGTTAGGTTACAGGACACCAGGACAAGATGCTGAGGAGGATGGAGATAAGGAGTTTCCATCCCTGGAATTTGAGAACGTGGGAGGCAGAGGGTCCTTGGGGATCTGCTGGCCTCAATTCCTGGCATTACAGATGGGAGACAGAGGCCCAGAGAATGCGAGACATTGCCCAAGGTCACACAGCAGCATGTTTGGGCAGAGCCTGGATCAGTATCCGTTCAAAAGTGCAGGCAACGTTCACGAAAAATCCCAAATGCTCCTGTGTTCCCCATCCAGCAGAAAAAAAAGAGAACCTATTCCTTTTGGGTTATTCAGATTTAGGAAAATACACCCGTTTTTCTTTGCCTGGATTACGGCAGAGCTCTCAGACCTAATACATTGCCTTTTTCCTTCTTATCTTGGGGAGCGAGGCACCCCTCATCTCCCCTTCCTTGTGACCGACATCGCTTCAAACTTAGCATCCAAACATCCCAAGAGCCACAACATGCCAGCTCCTGGATCACGGCTACCCACCGTCTTCCCCGATCTTGCCGTCCCCATCCTTGTCTCCAGCGACCAGCATTGTCTTGGTTTCTTTAGGCAACAGCTCTCTGGCATCTGCGGAGAAGGCCTGGAGGATGAATCTGGAGGAGGAAAGGGAGAAAGTCAGTGAGGGAGTCAGCTAAGGTCATCTTGCAGGAACGCTGGGTGGAGGGTGGGCTGGCGTCTGAGCAGGAGAAGGGGCAGTGGGGCAGGCAGCAGGCAGGCATGCAGTTGTGCTGGGCCAGGTAGCCTGGGTGGCAGCTGTGTCTTTGGGCTGAGTATGCAAGGAAGGACAAGTTGTCCTCAGGGAAGGGCTGATCCCACTTCAGCGAGGGCACCTGCATTTGTTAATCGATTCAACCCATATCTAAGTGTTTTCTGTGTGTCAGAGCTATGCTGGCAGTTGGGAGCACAGTGATGATCTTAGGGAGGCATTGGAAAAATGGGAAGGAGGTGAAATACTTCGATGTGATGGACACAATGAGGGAAGAGCGGAGAGGGGTGCTTAGAGGCTGTGTCTACCCGCCTGGGGTGAGGGGTTGAGTCAGGGGGGCTTCCTGGAGGAGGTGACACCTGGAGTTAAGATTAAGGAAGTCAGTCTCTGTGTGTGCTTGTGCATGTGTGTACACGCATGTGCATGCATGCTGGGCATGAGTGGGTAGAGAGAAGAGGTTCTAGACGGAGGGTATCTTTGTGAGACGACGGTTGAGGGAGACAGGATGAGTGGGGAAGTCCCTACTTGAAAGCCCTCTCTCCACGCCCTCCCCCTTCTCTTTCTGACAAAATTCTAAGCGGTCTTGGCCAGAGAGGGACATGAAGAACCGCTGGGTGGGCAGATGCGGCCGGGTGCCCGAGGGGGCAATTGTGGGAGGTGTCTTTGCTGACGCAGGTTTGCATTTTCCTAGGCAGAGCCTTCTCCCCCTCGGCTTTGCTGCAAGGACCCCCGAACCCCCAAAGCTGGCTCTGCATCCCTGCTTGCCCAGAAATGGCTCGCTAGCATGGGAGGGGTGGGGGCTGCAGGATGGTGGAAGGTGCCTTTGAGACAAATGAAAATCAGTGAAATCCTAAAGCGAATGCTTTCTGCCTTGCCCCTGGTGTTAAGCAGCAAGAAAAACTCCCTCTTCGTTTGTATTAAATTATTAAGTAGCATCGTTCCATTAGCAATATTAAGTGGCTATAATTTAGCCTGGTTGGTTGCGTGTTCAGCCGCTCAGCTGAGGGTTTTGCTCTCGCGAGGGCCAGCCTTGGGAAGGCTTGTCCCCTGCCTCCCCAGGTCTGAGCCCTGTGTTCACTCACAGTTACTTTCTGTGAAGGGAGCAGAGCAAAGCTGACGGGAGCTTGGCAGCGAGAGTCCCAGCCCCCACGCCCCCTACCCCAGACCCCCCACAGGCCTTGGCTCACCTCAGCTCATCCTCCTCGATGAAGCCGCTCTTGTCTTTATCCAGGATGCGGAACACCTTCTTCACGTCATCTGCACTCTTTTTCTTTAGGCCGACCATTTGGAAGAACTTTTTGTGGTCGAAGGAGTCAGCAGCTGTCGGGGGGAGAGCAGGGTCAGAGGACAACCCGGAAGGGGCAGGAGGGAAGGGTGGAAGAGTGGGGCGTCTTGGCATTTGTTGATTGACTCCCACATGCGGGTCGTGGGGAATGGAAGGGAGGCGTCTCGTCTCCATTGCAGGGCTGAGGGCGACCACGGAGAGGATGCTCCATCCAAGGTCACACAGCTGGGGGTGGAAGGTGGGCTCACACCTGGATCTCCCTGGCTCTCAAGCTGGCCCCCCACCCTGCCTCCTTTCGCTGATGGTGGAGGTAGCACCTAAGAACCAAACAGAGACTTTTGTTCTCCCGAGACTCCTGTGCCCGTGAAGGCTTTGGGTGGTGGCTGGGTGGGAGTGGGCTGGCGAGAGGAAGGGGTTGTGAACATGGCGTGTGTATTGGAGTTGGAGGGAGGGGGTGGGGGAGGAGAGTCGACTTTCTTTCTTGACCACGGACTCTGTGGCCAGAAAATTGACAGAGAAAGGACACGCTTCTCTCAAGGTCACACAGTGGGAGGAGGAGGGGAGGACCCAAAATCCTGGCTTTGCTGCAGAAATCCATTTCAGTGGCAGTGGGAGGGGGTGTCAGAAGGCTCTGGAAGAAAGTTTCTTCAAAGGTAGCAAGGCAGTGGAGGCTGGGGGAGTGGGTTATCCCAGCATATGGCAAGTGGTTTCCCAGAGGCTTCTGTGCCCAGGGAGGGGGTGCCAAGCATCAAAGAAGTGGGAGCCCCTCCTGCATCTCACTTTTCTGTCCTGGGCTCCTTCTTTAGAGCACCTGGGAAAGACTGTCCCTTAAGTGTGGGGGGTGCTGTTGAAAGTCACGGTCTCCTCCCCTCAGCCCAGGCTGGAGGGAAGGAAAGTTGCCCTGTCCACCTCTGACACTAGGGTGGGGGGCCAGGACCCAGAGGAGACTCCCTCTGCCGGGCTAGGTGACCTTGGGCAAGTGTCCCGCTCTCCCCGAGAATGTTCCCTAGTTTCCCCCATCTAGGCTACGGGGAGGGAGAAGGCGAGCAGCTAAGCGCTCAAGTCCTGGGCAGCCTGGAGAGGTGCCGCGGCCAGGCCCCCTCCCGCAGCCGCCTCAGGAGGCTCGGGTTGGAGGTGCCGGGATGCTCCGTGCGGTGAGCACCCGCGCCAGAAGGTCAGCTCGCCCGCCCGCAGGTCCTCGGAGGAGAGGGGTTGTAAGCTCGGGGGAGGGAGGTCAGGCCGCGGGGACCAGCAACGGCCACCTCCTGGCGGGAAAAGTCCTGTCCAGAACGCGGGTCCAGGAAAGGGGTCGCCTGGAGAGAAGGCGTGCGCGCCTGCAGCTCCCTCCACGTGCCTTAAAGGGGAAGCCCCGAGTGCGCACAAGGACTCGGGAGGTCCCTCCTCCCACCCTGGTCTTCGCCCTTGGACCGGGACCCTGAATCCTCCAGCGTGGCCATCCCTTCGGCGCCCGCAACTTTCTGTCGCTTGGGTAGGGCGCCTGCCTACCCGGCCAAACAGAGTTAGGGAACTGTCGAGGATGCCCCTGCTGCTACCCCGCGGCGTCCGGGGCAGGATGCGTGGGCAGAAGCTCGCAGGGGAGGACCGGCCGGCCGCGGAGACCGCGGGGTGCTGGGGCGCGGGCGGCGGGGCAGGGGAGAGGGGCGGGGAGGGCAGCGCGCTGCTCACCGCTGAAGGCTCCCACCGCCTTCTTGATGTCCTCGGCGCTGAGCAAGTCTGTCATCGACATCCTGCAACTGTTTGAGCGGGCAGAGCAAATGCGAAAAGATTAAAAAGTGCTTTTCTCATCATTTCTGCTCATATGACCAGCGCTGCAGTGCCGCGCGCCTGGCACACGCCCGCCGGCCTGGCCCGGCGCCAGGGGCCGGCTCGCTCGGCGGGGGCTGCTCAGTCCTGCGACGCCGACGGCTCGCGCCCCCGCCCCGCGCCGCCCGCCGGGGTGCCGGGGTCCCAGGGGCTGCTGCAGCTTGGGACGAGGGGAAGGGGCCGCCTCTGGAATTTAGGGGGCGCCCGCGTGCCCCGCCGGGGCTGGGGAGTGCGCCTGCCATCAAGGGGGCGCGGGAGGCGCGGGGTCTCGGATCTGGGCTCCTCGGAGGATGTCCTGCCGCCTGGGGGCGGGTCCCGAGCCCTCAGGGGCGGCCTCCAGCCCGTGCGCCCCTCTGCGGGCCCTGCTCCGACGCTCTCTCCACTCCCTACCTCTCAGTCTCTGCTCCTGTCTGTTCTGGATGCAAATTTATGCTGCAAAATCTGAGCGCTGAGGTCGCGAAACCTGATCCACCAGACGGGGAGGGTGTGGTGGGGCCGGGCCAGGGCCGGGCACGAGCTGCTGGGGCTTTCTGCGGGTGCCCCCTACCTTATCTGGCCAGGGATGTACATTCCGAAACCTGACCTGTTTTCTTTTTTTCCCTGCTGCCTTGACTTTTCACAGGACCTTTTTTACATATCTACTAACTACTTGCTTTCCTGGTCTCTTGGTCCCTGAGGTCCTGGTTCAGACTCTTCCTGCTCCCATCAACCTTTTGGGGAGGTTCCTGCTACTTGGAATCTCCAGCATCCTCCCAGGAGGCCTCACGTGTGTTGGGGAGAGGGGTGGCACCTCAGACCACACTTTCTAGACAGCTAAGCAGACACGGTTGTCTGAATTTCACCCCTGGGAAATGGGACACCCCCATCTTTATGCAGCCGGTGACCAGCTGCATTCTTTCCCACGGTTCCCCCAGTCTGCATTTGGCTGCCTGTACAGTGTGTGAGCACTGGGCAGGGAGTCCGGAGGCCTGGATTCTAGATCTTGGGCTGCACTAAGTCCCCGTGTGACCTTGGACTGTGACCTTCTCTGGGTTTCTGTCTCCGTCTGTTGTGTCGGTATCTGTGGTCCCTTGTAGTGGGACTTGGTAAGGGCAGGTAGGCAGGGGCTGTGGCGGGCCTGGTGGTGGGGACTGGGGAGGGCAGCTGCCCAGTCACTCAAGTTCCCTGCCAGTCACTGTCAACACTGTCTCCTAGGTCAGCCCTGGCTGGCTGCCCTTCCTGGAAACCTTAGGACGCTGCTGCTGGCTCCAGCTGTCCTCTCCCTGTGAGTCAGCTCCTTCAGCAGTGGCTGCCAGCTGGCTTCTGGTGCGCCGAGGCGGCAGCTCCTGACCCGATAGCTCTCAGCTCGAGGCCTTCCCGGGACCCCTCAGCTGCCTGCCACCACCTCTGCCCCTTGTCCCCAGCTGGGTGCTAACTCGGACATGCTGGGTTCCCAGGCCATCATTCGGACTCTTAGGCTCAGCTCACTCCGGGGGCAAGCTGGAGAATCTATTTCCCCAGTTTAAGAACCCTTATGCTGTACTGGTGGGGAAACTGAGGCTGGAGAGAGTCCATAAGTGGCCTAAGGACACACAGCAAGACAGTGGCAGAGCAGGGCCCACCCCTGGGTCTACTAACTTGGAGCTCAGTGACCCTCCTGGTGACCCTCTTGGTGATCTTCCCTGGGGCCAGGACCCTGCTCTATCAAGCCCCACTTGTCTAAGTCACCCAATGGCTCCCAGGGGTCCCCGACACTGACCATGTGGCAAGGGCTGGAGCCTCTGCAGGGGCTCACTTCTCTTCCCTCTCCCCTCTCCCTCTTCCCCGGCTGCTGAGCTGTCCCATCCACCTGACACTCTCTCTGGGCTGAGTGTCCCCCAGGCCAGAGCATCAGACAATGTCATCCATCAGGTAGGCCTGTCGGCCCTCCGTCATCCTCCTCCTGCCTCCTCTGCTCTCTGGGTCCCCTCTGATGGTGTCAGCAGAGTCCACAGATGTCTGGCTCCACCCTCTTCCTCTACAGGTGGAGAATCAGAGGCCCAGCCAGGGGAGAACTCTGCCCCAGGCCACACCGGGAGGCTGGGTGGAGAATGCCAGTCTCAGCCCAGGACTCCGCAGCTACCCGGCTCTCAGCACCCACCCCACCCCTGGGCCACTGGGGCAAGGGGATTGTGGCCATTCCTCCTAGCTGGCCTGGTCCCACCGCATCTCTCCTTCCATCTCCAACCTCAGTAGCTGCCACTCACCTCTGGTGGGAGCCTGCACTGACGGCTGGGCTGGTGGGAGGTCCTGTGGGGAAGTGAGCCCTGCGGTGGTATGGCCACCTATATAGGCGGCTGTGCTGGCTATTTTGGGAGGTGGCGCTCCCCGCAGCCCCCGGCCCCCTCCCCTTCCGGTGTCAGGTACTCCCCAACCGTGGTGCTGGGTGTCTGTATCACATTCACCCTCCCTGGGCCCATCGGGCCAGGCCTATTAATAACCCTTGGCCCCTGCCTCTCTCCGCCACCCAAAATTGAGGCCCCGACAGGGCTTGCCTCTTCCACGAAGCCTTCCGTGACCACTCTAGATGGCAGCACCTTTTCCCTCCTCCAAATCCTGCGGGGGAAGGAAGAGAAAAGGCGAAGGAAAAGCACGGAACAAGAATTGTCTTCCGTGCACGGGCCTGGACCGGGTTTCTGCGTATACGAGAACTTCTCACTACGACCTTGCCATGAGGGAGTACCCCACTTCCCTCTCCCTCCTCCGTCTTGCACTGATGAGGAAACAGCACCAAGGAGTTCAATGTCAAGTGACCTGCTGCCCAGAGCTATGGACCTGGGCTGGGAGTGGACTTGGCACTTGGATGCGATGACCCAGTGCCTGGCAGAAAGAGATGTCTGCATGTTGTCAGACAAGTCCCCGCCTCTCTGTGTCTCAGTCTTCCCATCTGCAAAATGAGCTCGATCAGGGGTAAACTGTACTTTATAGAGGGGCTTTGGGAGAGGGGGACGTGGACCCCCAGAAATCATGTGCAAAGTGTCACATGCATGTGTGCTTTGGTGGAGCAGAGGCCCAAGGCTTTCATGGTTTGCAATGGTATCTTTGACGTTGTCTTTGACTGGAGCTGACCACCTAAGGGTGTGTTTTGAAAACACATGAATTCAACAGATTTTATCGACGGTGTGATCTGAACACCATGAGATGTTCCTCTCCTCATCCCTAGCTTTAAAAAGAACATCCAGGGCAGTGGAGTCCAGCTCTTGACAGTGATGTAAGGAGGCCCAGACCCCATGCAAAGTCTGTAGGGGAAGGAGGCTCCACGGATGGAAAGAGCCATGGGCAGACTGTGAGGGGCATGCCGGGACTGGTGCTTGGCCCTGGGCAAGGATCATGGAGGAGGCAACAGGGAGTGGTACACAGAAAGGGAAGCATCTCTGAGAGAAACTTCCAGACTTGGGGATGTGGCACAAACACGTGGGGCAAATCCAAGCTGACTCTCAGTTTTTCAGCTGGGTCCAGTGGAGCAAAGCAGTGCTGATGATGTGGGTGACATGGGAGATGACACGCTGACGCTGGGAATCCTAGGATGATAGGGCTGGGACAGCCTCCGTGGTGATTAGCGACCACACCCAACATCATGCCACACCCAACATCATGTTATACATGAAACCAAGGCCAAGGTGGTTCACCAAAGCCCCACAGAGGGTGGTGGAGGAGCCAAGAGCTTGTGTTGGGCTTGGAAGACACCCTGGTGGAGACGCCCAGGAGGTCTGAACTGTGGAGCGAGGTCAGGGCTGGACATGCGGCTCTGGTGGTCATCAGAGAGATTGAGGAATTGAAGCCGGGTTTCAAGGCTCAGTGCTTGAGGAAGATCCCTGGCTATGGCTGGAAAAATAGCCACCCTTTTTCTGTTGACCATCGTGCTGGGTACAGTGTACACAGCATCACAGTTTCTTGTATCTCCTTAAGAGGTAGGCAACACATCCTGCATTTTACTGATGAAAGAACAAGGATCAGAGAGGTTGAGCAACTTGCCTAAGGTCACAGAGCAGAGGTAGGATTTCAACTCAGGTTTCTTTACTCCAAAGCATTTGTATTTTTCTACCATACTGTCTTGCTTCTTGGATAAAAATGCTGGAACAACCAGGTGCGGTGGCTCATGTCTGTAATCCCAGCACTTTGGGAGGTGGAGGTGAGAGGATTGCCTGAGCCCATGGGTTCGAGACCAGCCTAGGCAACTTGGAGAGACCTCATCTCTACAATAAATCAAAAAGTTAGCTGGGCGTGGTGGTGCCTGCCTGTTGTTCCAACTACTTGGAAGGCTGAGGCAGAAGGATCGCCTGAGCCCAGCAGGTTGAGGCTTCAGTGGCCGTAAGCATGCCACTGCACTCCAGCCTGGGTGACAGAGTGAGACTCTAACTCAAAAAAAAAGAAAGAAAGAAAGAAAAGAAAAGAATGATGAAAGAGTGGGTCAGCATCTACCCTAAGTGAGCTCTCAGGAGCCAGGATGGCCTTCCTTATTGTCCCCATGAGCCTTCTCCCTGTACATCTAAATTAAGCAAATCTAGATGGGCTGAACCACATTGTGGGGGTACATTTATTGAGCACCTACTGTATATCTAGTGCTTCATATACACGACCTCATTTCGTCCTTATTGCAACCCTCAGAGGTTTGAAGAAATAGAATCTCAGAGAGGTTTAGTAACTTACTTACAGCCACATAGCTACTGAGCACATGGGAGAGCTGGATTTAAACCCAGATCTTTCTGATTCTGAAGCATCATTTCTCTACAATTCTTGAAGCAGGATAATGGTGTCCTAAAGCCTGTGTAGAATATCTTGACACCTTAGCTAGTTCCTTTTACTTTGAATCTGTGCTAATTTAAGCAGCCTTCACTTTCTTAATTTGGTAAATGTTGCAAGGGCCTTGATGTCAGACAGGGGGCTTATCAGTCAGGTCTCTTTTTTTTGCCTGTAAGTGATGAGAAAGTCTGACTCAGGCTGGCTTAAGACTGGTGGGGAGCAACCCCTTTGGGTCCCCTCCCACTGTGGGAGCTTTTCTGTCCTCTCAATAAATCCTGCTTTCAAAAATAAAAATAAAAAAAGACGGGGGGGGGGATTATTTTAATCAAACAAATGAAAAGTCCAAGAAGCTGAAGGCATGGCTTGAACCAGAACCCGAACGCTGTCAAAAAAACATTTTTTAT
>CAUYQG010007772.1:0-30605 GCA_963574415.1 Tarsius wallacei | reverse complement strand
GCAGCCAACAGACACATGAAAAAGTGCTCAGTCTCACTGATCATCAGAAAAATGCAAATCAAAACCACATTGAGATACCACCTAACCCCAGTAAGAATAGCCATCATTAATCAAACAAACAACAACAGATGCTGGCGAGGATGTGGAGAGAAAGGAACACTTCTACACTGCTGGTGGGAATGTAAACTAGTGCAACCTCTTTGGAAGACAGTGTGGCGTTTTCTGAAAGAACTAGAAATTGACCTTCCATATGACCCAGCAATTTCCCTACTGAGAGTATACCCAGAGGAACTCAAATCTTTCTACAAAAAAGATACCTGCACACGCATGTTTGTTGCAGCTCTATTCACAATAGCAAAAACATGGAACCAACCATGCTGCCCATCGAAGCTGGACCGGATTAAAAAAATGTGGTACATGTATACAATGTAATATTATGCAGCCATAAAGAACAAACATGTGGACTTTGCAGCAACTTGGATGGATTTAGAGTCTATCATACTCAGTGACCTATCACAGAAACAAAGAACAGAGTACCATATGTTCTCACTCATAAGCGGACCTTGAACAATTATCATAATGCTGTAAGAAAGGGATTAGCAGTAGTGGGAAACTGCCAGGGGAGGGAGGGGAACACCTCATCAACAAGGGTACCTGCATGATGAACATTTGTATACCTAACCCTGAATTGTACCCCACATCTTTAAAATTAAAAAAACGTTGAGTTATTTGTTATACAAGCAGTACAACCACATCACAGAAAATGTGAGATACAGAGAAGAAAAAGTCATCAATAATCCTCGCTTGTTTTTAAATTGAGTTTCTATGACTCAATGCTAACAGACAGAACCATACACTTTATCTTGTGTTTCCCCGCCTCCCTCATCCCTCTCCCCATCTTGTTTTTGTATAACTCGAAGTCTGGCTCATACCTCAGACTCATATTGAGAAACACCAAATGGAAACAGCAGAAAACCACCTGCCCTCCTCACCCCCGCCCAGGCAGCTCGGAAACAGGGTCCCTGTTCTAGTCTGTCCAACGGTCTCCCTTGCCACTGGCCAGAGCCCACTGATTTGATCAATGAGCACTGATTACATTGTACACGCAGAGTAGTGGGGAAGAGGTGTGTAGGAGTGAAGGGAAGACCACTTCAGGAAGCTTAGCTTCTAGGAGAAATGTAAAACACACACACATGACCCCAACACAGGGCTGGTGGAGACGGAGGGTTTGACCACATGCAAAGTCTCTCAATCCTAGGGCACTCCGAAAAGAGACACTTTGCCAAAACTGAGTTCTATGAACTCTGAATCCCCAGCATGCTTGGTGTAGATGAGAATCTTCTGGAATACAACCCAAAAGTACTCTGCCCTAGCACTGGCCCTGGCCCTGGGTCTGTACAGACACATTCCCAGGGAGATGCTGACGCACACTTTCACCAGGCAACGTATCGACCTGTCCAGAGAACGGCATGTCCCCAGCCAGGAGGGCACTGCACAGACAAAGGACAGAGAGGTGTGGTCAGCCCCCTGGGAGAATCTGGCCAGGCAGGACTCCCACTGGGAGGGCCAGACACCATTTGCCAGACTGGGGATGGGCCCATTTGAAGGGCAAAGTAGGGTGGTGTTCATGCAGCCTTTGAGTCGGGGGGCTGCTAGGAGAGAGGCCAAGGGGAGAGAAATATAGCTTCATGGTTCAGGACATCCATTAATAATTACCCTTGTGCTTGGTGCTAGGTCTGGGATCCAACGGGGCACAAGTCAAGGGCTTTGTAGAGAAGGAGAGCCGAGAAGAGCAAAGTCAAAGCAATGTACTCTGAGAGGGGAGCCCAGAGAGTGAGAGGGCTCAAAGGAAGGCAGCCTCCAGGCTTAGGGTCAAGGTCAGGGTCAGGGTCACCTCCCCTAATAGCCCCAGCCTACAGGAACTCTTCTACCTTGGAGCACCTAAGGCCCCCACAACATGCCCTGCCCCCACTCAATCCTTAACATACACTGCACAGTGACACCTTCCCCCCCAGGTTATGGCCCCACCAACCTCAAAAGCAGGATGAAGTCCAGTACTTCTCTGAATTCCCACAACCCTTAAACCAGCACTAGGCATTCAGCTGGTACTCAGTACATGTTTAATTGGGCTTAGTGAGCAAGTGCTTGGCTCAGAGAAGTACAGCAACCTGGCCTGGTCACACAGCACATCAACCGAGCCTACCTGTGACCTGGCTGACAATACTGGGTGAGTCCACCTCACTGGGCGAGACTGCAGGACTGGGGCTCGAGTCTGGGAGATGGGGGAGGTGGGGTGTTGAAAAGCTGTTAATCAGGACACCCTCCCTTTTCCTGCTAGCCTGAGGGGTGCTGACAAGACACTACTGCCTCGGCTCGCCCTACTTTGCCCACTCAGCACTTATTCCCTTGGCGAGAGGCAGCCCTTCCATCCACTGCTCTGAAGGGGGCAGGGATGCTGAGAAGGGAAGGGCGCCATTCCAAAGCTAACACTGTCAGGATGCATTCCACTGCCCGGGAGGTGACAGTTTTATTTGAACAGGAGTGATGGGGAAGGTATGGGACTGACGTCTTTCTCCTCCAGAGAGTCTGTGAACAGGTGCCCACTTCTATCCTACACCAGGGGGCATGGATGGGGCAAGAACTTTGCATTAGACACAAAGGGCACCCAAGCCAAAATAAACATCCCTAAAAGGTCTGCTCTGAGGTCCACAGCGTCCTACAAAATAACCTATCCCAGGCATGCAGGCAGCATCTGGGCGTGCTTATGCTGTGGGAGAAAGGAAGAGACTAAAGCTATTCCTTCCCAAGGTGCAGACCAGAGTCCTGCTAGGGGTTAATCTTGGGGACGCCAAGTGGGGAGATGCGTCGCAAGTGTGGGTTTAGCTGATGAGGAGGTGGGACAAACCCCATAGCTGAGAGGCTATTACACCTCCCCTCCTTGATTCCTTCTTGGAGGGGGTCTTAGTCTCAGGGTCCCCTGACCCACAAACCTAACAAGTGGCAGGAGGTAGAAGCAGTGAACAGAGGTCAGGGGCCTGTTAGGGTGAAAGGATGGGTGCGTGCGGAGAGCTGGGGCAGGAAGAGTTGACAGCCAGAAATCTGAGCTGTGGCGCCCACTTATATAATCAAGATGGCAAACAAACCTAAATATGGCCGTTGTGGTCAGGAAACAGCAGTATTCTTGTTAGGATCTAGAAAACTGAGCAGAGTGGCGCTTGGTGGAAAAGGGGCCAGCAAGCACATGCTCGGGGCACTTCCTGGGTGCTGGGAGTGATCTCAAGAGGAGTGGCTTGCAGCCTAGCAAATTCTATAAGACTAGCAAAGACTAGCAATAATCTGGGAAACTACAGCCTACGTGCCAGGTAGCTCTGCAGAGCTCTGAATCTGGACTCAGAAAGCCTGGGTTCAAGCCACTGACTTGCTGTGTGACCTTAACTAAGTTGTCTACCCTCTCTGCCTCGGCTGCACAGTGAGGTTCTATCTCTTATCATCGCTGGGAAGTCAGTATGTTGTGGGCCACAGTTTATCACCAATCTGTGCGGCTGGTATGCCTCTCCTTGCCACCACCCCCAAAGTAATTTATATTATCAGCAGATATGATTGTCAAGTTCTCTGTAAAAGCTGAAACTTGCTATTAGCATGTGAGGTCGTACAATGCCTGTCCTCTCTTAAGAGTCCTATCTGTAGGGCTGCAGGCTGGGATCAAGAGTAGGGGTCCAGAAAAGCGAGATCATACAAGTGGCAGAGTCCCAGTCACTCAAGGCCACTGTAAGGGCTTTGGCCTAGTCTCAGGGAGGAGACACCAGGGGGTTTTCTGTGTTTTGGGGTCACGATCTGACTATGAGGATCGCTGACTGCGGGGGCAGTGACTGGAGAGACCCATCAACCCACTGGAGGTGTGGCATCAACCCATTGGAGGTGTGGCAATCACCTTCCAAGTGACCTCCTTAGGGCACTGCTTCCAAGAAGACTTCCCTAATTGCCCCACTTAGCTCTAATTGTGCCTTTATTGTACTTCCCCCACCCCCAGTGAGCCGAGTAACCCTGGGGAAGTTATATAACCTCCCAAGGTCTGGGCCTTGACTCCAGAGGCCAGAGGCCAGTTTAATAACCACCGAGCTCTTGCCAGCCTCACATTTTATGATTTGCTGCCAGGAGAGGTGCCCAGAGCATGAGCCACCCCTGCCAACCTCCAAGGCAGGCTGGAGAAACCAGCCAACAGCTCCTTGGGCGCAGACTTGGGGAGCAGAGACCAGTGCTGGAGAAACTCCCTGGGGAGCAGAGAGGCAGCAGATCTTTCCTGCCTGAGGCTCTGACCGGCCCAGAAAAACATCCTCCTTTCTGAGCCTAGGGCTCACCACAATTTCAACTTTGCCTCTTATCCCAAAACTCGCTAGTGGGTGGGGAAACTGGCCCTCACAGAGATCACAGGAAGGGTTGTGCTGGGGCAGGTTAGGAAGTAGGGAGGCCAATCAGTTTCATGTAAGCAGAAGTGCTCTGCACCCCAAAACACCATCAAGAGGTTTTGGATTTAAAGAAAATTTTAAAAGGCATTGCAAATAAGGTGAGAAATGGCTGGGAATTGGGCAAGTAGCACTGTTAGATTAACCTGAACTTGGCTCTAGGGACAGTCTGCTCCCAGCTTAATCCTCCTGGTCAGGCCTTGGTGTTCTCACCTAGCAAATAAGCTGGCACCCATCTGGCTGTGAGACCTCCCAGAGCCAGGCCCAAGGAGGTCAGAGAACAAAGTCTCATGATAAGGATGAGGTGGGCGGTATGCACACGTCCTGTCTTAGAGGAGGGTGGGGTATCCAGGCACCGCTGGCAACACCTTGCAAATGCTTCTGTTCCGCACCCCTGGAGTGGGTCAAAAGGTGGAAAAAGTGCAGTGCAGGCTCCAGTCATGCCCAAGGTGCCACCAAGGGCACTGCCTCCTACCCTGCAGACAGGGCAGACCTTCCCTGCTCCCCCTCGGAAAGCTCTGAGGATGAAACAGTTTCCACAAGAAGGGGCAGAGGGGTGCTACTTCCCCGTCGAGGCTTGTCCCCCTGCCTCTCAGTTTCCGTAGTACGTGGTCTGAAGACATTCCCTAAGAGTCAGGGACTGGGCTCATTCTCCTGCCGCAGTCTTCTAACAGGCCTGGGTACACAGTACATGCTTAGTAAATATCTGCTGGATGAGGGACTGACGTTTGCTCAGTCTGAAGTTCCTTGAAAGCAGAAACCCCGGTTCCCCTCCAGAGACCAGCGCTGTGAACAGGCCTGCTGAGTGCACGCCCGCTGACCAGTGCTGCCTGGGCCTTATTCATCACAGGGAAAGGAGTGTGGGAAAAGTTTACAGAACAAGGGCGGGTGTTGGGGGAGGGGCAGTAGGGAGGGGAAGCAGAGGATGAGGTTCCTGAGAACAGATAGACCCTGGTATGGAGAGCTACTTACTCTGTAAAGTCCCCTCATCAAAGGGGAAAGGATAAATTGGTCTTGAAGGCCAGCTCGAGCTGAAAGCTGCACGGATGGAGTGAGTGTCACCCTCATCTTCTCAAGCTCTCTTTGCTCCCCCCACAAGGTGGGTATCATTAGTCCCATTTTCAGATGACACATGTGCTCAAGTTCTCACAGTTTTGTAAAGGCAGGGAATTGGTGTTAAATCCCAGGTATGACTTGAATGCCTGTCCTGAACCAGGCCCCCCAGCAAGTGGCTTGAAGGAGGATGTGGGAGTTGTTTTAATAATGGCACACACTCTCCCCCCAACACACACTCCAACTCAGAGCCTGTGAAGACCAAGGACCAGAGCCCAGGCCTGGTGCACCAGGCTTCATTCACTTGGCCTTGACCTTGGCAAGAGGCTTGGTCCTCGACTGGACTTCCAACCAAAAGAATCACGTGGCCTTTGCTGTCCCTCAAAGCTGAGCACACTGCTGGGCAGCTGGGCACAGCAGACCCCTGAGTAAGACACACTCACGGAGCATGACTGAAAGTGAGGTTGTCAACACATGACTGAGAGTGAGAGTGAGCATGACTGAGAGTGATGTTTGAGACTTATGTGTGGCCATTGCTCATGTAAGGCTCAAAACGGTCTAGCAGGGCCTACTTTAACAGGTATTGCAAGCCTTCTTGAATAAATGGATGAGTCCAGAGAGGTAAAATCTGGCCAGGGTCACACAGCAAAAACCAATATGTAGGTAGATCTGAAACCCAGGTTAGAATCAGCTTTTCCCTACACAGTGATTCAGATGAGAGTTTCTCATCCCTAGCCCCAAGCACAGGTACACAGAGACAAATAGAGGGGTTCTACTGTGTACCCTCCTTCACCCCCAATATAGCCAACAAGGCCCCTAACAGCCCACAGGGCTAGTCTCCAGGTTACAGCATTGGACAAAGCAGGTCCTGCCATGAGTTGCCCTGCACGCTTCTTTCCCGGACTCAGGGGGCCAGCATCCCCCCTCGCAGGAGGGGCCCGGCTAAGCAGCTGCAGTCAGATTCCAGTGGGGCACGGGAGGTGGCAACAGCCAGAAGTACACAGTCCTGCCTAAATATTTCAGCAGGAAACACAAATATTTATATGGAGGAGAGGAAAAAGAATGCACATTTTAAAGCAAATCAAAGATGAGGGGGGAGGCAAGTAGTAGCTGCTCCCAAGGAAGGTCCAACTCTGATTCCAGACAATCCTGGGTGGGCACCATCCCGAGAGGATACATGTGAGGCCATCTGGACCCAGGAGTTTTCCAGAAGAGAAAAGGTTTAATCGAGGTCTGGGACAAGCCAGGACTGAGAAGAGCCCTGCTAGAAAGGAAGAAGGAAAACTTCCATATTTTCAGGGGTTGACCATTAACGTTTTGGGGGCACAGGCTGTAGGTTAATTTGCAGGAAACAGAAAACAGTGGATGACTCCACTAGGAGCAACTTGATAGGTTTTGTCATTCTCCAGAGTAGAAGCTCGCCTGTAGGGAGGAGTCAGGGACAGGTGCCCAGAGAAATGGGGTACAGGAACAGTAGCTAGTACACAGCTGGCCACCTGTTACACATGCCAGAAACTCTAACATGTCTACATGGGCACAAAGAAGTTGCTGTATATTCTCTCATTTCACAGATGAAGCAATGATTTGCTCAGGTCACATAGCTCAGCATCCTGAAATCACAGCACCCCAAGACTTGAAGGACACCACCTATGCCCTGTACTTTCTCACCTGTCTGCTTTGCTCTCTGTTTTCCCACCTTCATTGTAGCCTAACACAGAATAGAATGGTTCAGAGTGTGAGCTCTGGGTTCAAATCCCCATTCTTCTACTTCCTCACTGTGTAACCTCAGACAAGTTAATCTCAATGGTCCATTCTGCTGCTTCCACTGTGAGGTAGTGCCGGTTACAGTGCCTAGAGCCTACCGCAGAAGGCTGCTGTGAGGAATCAATGAGAGGATGTGCATCAAGAGTTCACACAGCCTCTGGCCAAGTAAGTGCTCAGTAACTGTTGGCTAGTATCAGCCTCCCTCTCTGTCCAAGGCAGTCATTCCTACTCCCTGGCACTACCTCCACTCACGGACAAGACAGAAGGCTCCAAGTCAGCAAGAAGTAGTTGAATCTTGTCCCTCGACCCAGTAGTGTAGACCTAGGCAAGTCATCTGGCCTCTGGCTTCCTGTCCAAAGGGAACAGTAGTAATACCTAGCAATAATACCTAGGACTGGTTCAAGGAGACACAGATAATGTTGCAGTCCCATGTCTGGCACATAGTGGGCACTCCAAAGAACACTCATGGGGCTGCTACCCACACCGCTCATCCTAAAAGCCTGTCTTGCCGGGCTCGGTGACTCAGTCTATAATACCAGCACTTTGGGAGGCTGAGGCAAGTGGATTGCCTGAGACCTCAGGTTCAAGACCAGCCCGGGCAACTTGGCAAGACCTCGTCTCTACAATAAATCAAAACTTGGCCAGGCGTGATAGCGCGCGCCTAGTTCCGGCTACTTGGAAGGCTGAGGTGGAAGGATTACCAGAGCCCAGCAGGTCAATGTTGAGGTGGCTGTGAGTGTGCCACTGCACTTCAGCCTGGGCAACAGAGTGAGACTCCCCCCCCTCAAAAAGCCTGTCTTCTTCTAGTAAGAATTCATCTCTTCAAGGTGCATACCTGAAACCCCCAGGTGCACTTATCAATCTCCTAACAGTTCCTTGCCCTTCTTCTTCCAGATTAGAGGCTTCCTGAGGGAAGGGGTTATGTTTTCAGAGCCAGACCCCTCACAGGCTAAGAGTTCCTGCTGCAGGGTTCAGGAACAGGAACTGAATCTTCCCAGACATTCCAGCCTTTGTCCATTCCTCCCGCCTCTCCCATCTGCAACCCATCCCTGAGCACTTCGGACTGTATCTCCTCTCATTTCACCACTGCAGTCCATCTTCCTCTCCTCAGCTAGACTGGGCTCCTGGGGGCTAAAGACCCTCCGATTCCTGAGGCTTCATCACACACAGAAACGATAGCCGGCAGGGAGGGTCCCTTCTGTTCTCATCTCCTTTGGGATTTGGGATAACTCCTCACAAAAAGCCGAGAGGCCTCAAACAGCTGTGCATAGCTGAGCACATCACCCCCACTTTTACACAAAGGGGCAACTAAGGTCACCAAACGGTGGGGGGGATATCTTTAGCTGGGCCAGGGACCCAGACCTGAACTCTCCCAAGGGGCTCATGGGAGGAAGAGAAGAACCCTAACTGAAAGCTGGGGTGTGAGGAAGGCTTGGCTCTTTGGGGGGCTGTGAGCTCTATGGGCTTTCTGAGAAAACCTGTGCTCCATCACATCAGCAGGACAAAGGAAGGAGGAGGCATCCTTATCAGAACACCCACAGGGCGAACAGGTCAGCCCACAGAAATGCCGTTAATTTAGAGTAGAATATTCCACTTCTTTTAAGTTGTACACAGTCGTGAAGAAAGTGGAAACTTTCTGAAATAATGTTCATTCCCTACTTGAAAACTGCAAAAATCTGATGGAGATTTCCTTGGCTAAACCCAGAAGGGCTTTAATCATGTGACCCTCACCTCCCTGAGATATGTGGCTGCAGCCCAGCAGGACCATCCTCCCCAGGATGCCTGAGGGCAAGAAGAGTCACTATTCCTCCTGCTTTTTCTAGCCTTTTTTTTTCAGTTGGAGTCTCACTCTGTCGCCCAGACTGGAGTGCAGTGGCATGATCACAGCTCACTGCAGCCTTGACCTCCAACCTCCTGGGCTAAGGTGATCCTTCTGACTCAGTCTTCCGAGTAGCTGGGACTATAGGCACACACCACCACACCTAATTATCTTGGTTTTTTCAAAAATTTTTTGCAACTATCCTGTTTTTTTATTTTTTGTAAAGATGAGGTCTTGCTATGTTGCTCAGGCTGGTCTTGAACTCCTGGGCTCAAGTAATCCTCCCTCCTCAGCCCCCCAAAGTGCTGGGATTACAGGTGTGAGCCACTGCACCTGGCCTTCTTCTAGTTCTTTAAAAGTTCAGTTGATGGCCGGGCTCAGTGGCTCAGCCTATAATCCCAGCACTTTTGGAGGCCAAGGCGAGTGGATTGCCTGAGCCTGTGGGTTCGAGACCCACCCAGGCAACTTGGCAAGACCTTGTCTCTACAATAAATCAAAATTAGCCAGGCATGGTAGCGCACACCTGTAGTTCCGGCTACTTGGAAGGTTGAGCCGGAAGGATCGCCGGAGCCCAGCAAGTAGAGGCTGCAGTGGCCGGAAGCATGCCACTGCATTCCAGCCTGGGCAAAAGAGTGAGACTCCAACTCAAAAAAAAAAAAAAAAAGTTCAGTTGATATACACACAGAAGTGAGATCATTGCATCACTCAGTAGCTCTATCTTTAATTGAGGAAACTCAGTATTGTTTTCCATAGTGGTTGTACCATTTTATACACCAAAAGACAAATACTGTATGATTCCACTTATGAGATATTTAAAGCAGGCAAATTCATAGAAACAGAAAGTAGAATGGTGGCTATAAGGGGCTAGGTGGGGAGTGAAGAGAGTTGTTGAAAGGGCATAGTTTCAGTTTTACAAAATGAAAAAGTTCTGGAGATCTGCCTCATAACTGTAAATACAGGTAACACTGTTGAACACGTAAAATTGATTTAAATAGGGGGACACGGTGGCTCACGCTTGTAATCCCAGCACTTTGGGAGGAGGAGGCAAGAGGGGTTCAAGACCAGCCTGGGCAACATGGTGAGACCTCATCTCTACAATAAATCAAAAACTTAGCTGGGCGTGGTGGCACATGCCTGTAGTTCCAGCTACTTGGAAGGCTGAGGGAGAAGGATCATCTGAGCCCAGCAGGTCGAGGTTGCTGTGGCCGTGAGCACGCCTCTGCCCTCCAGCCTGAGCGACAGAGAGACTCCAACTCAAAGAAAAAAAAGGATTTAAATGATACATTTTATATTTATGTGTTTTTTTATATTAAAAATCATTCTATTGACATTGTCCTGTGCTGGGAAGATCTTCCTGATTCTTTACGATACCATTTAGATACCCACCTCATCTGTTCAGGGACTGCCCCATCACAGGGTAGGGATAACCTAGGAGTAGCAGTAATGGCAGCTAACACTTGATGAGAACATACTTCGTGCCAAGCCTGTTCTAAGCAAATGATGGCATACCTTCATATGCCACTAACCCCTGTAACTATCCAACATGCTGCTTGGATGGTGATTCTCTCAGCAGCAACTAAGGACCTACAGTGGCACTTGAAGGAAGATCTCTACTGAAGGCAGCATGTTCTCTCTCAATGTTGAGCCATCCTTGGGAAGAACAGATGGGTCAGGGCTGCTCTGCCTGATTCCAGGGGTCCGGGGGCACTCAATTAAATCATACCTTGTCCACTCCCTAAAAGGAATATTGGCAGGAGGCAAACCTATTTCATGTGTTTTCCCAGGGCCACCTACCTCACTTCTCTGTACCATCACAGTTCTGGACTACTCAGATGCAGCATCCCAATCTGTACAAAGACTCTCCTGGGGGGTTCCACCTCAGAAGCCTGACTCCCCTGCTCCCCAAAGCCTTGTACTTCCCTCCCTCCCATGTACCAATCCTCCCCCCACCACCAGCAACCACACAAACAGTTCAGAGGCTGAGCCCAATCTGACAGCAAACAGCCAAGTTCAAGATGAAAGCCTTTGGCTCAAGGTCAGGGCCAGCCAAGCACAGCATCCAAAACCGGGGTATTGTGTTTCTTTTAAACGTCAAATTATAAATCGGGCAAAACCCCAGAAAAATGCTTAGAAGCAACAATCATCACCTCCCTTGCAAGCCCCTCTTATAAGACTTCCCAACCCCACTGGAACCTTTCAACGTTCACTAATCTCTACCCTCAATAATTCTCTATTACTGTAATCATCCTAAGGGCTCTAGTAAAACTCTCAAAGCGATTTAATAAAAATTCACTTGAACTGTTAAAACCCTAACCAGAGCAGTTAACTAAGGCAGAGTGAGGCTTTTTTTTTGGCTGCACTCAACTTTTGAGTGGAACATAAATAAGAAATGAGCCATTAGGAAGGGCCCCCTTCCATTTCCTCTCAAAAACCCAACTTATCCACTTTCCACGTCCCGAGTCCTAGACGGCAAGAACTCAAGCTTGAACTAATGATGCGGAAGCCTCCAAGATCCTCGACAATCAAAAGATCTATTGTGTTCCCTTTACTTACAAAGGCAGTGGACCAGTGCATTTAAGGCTTGAAACAAAGTGGGTGTTCACATTAACCCTCAGCTCTCCAAAAAATTCAATGTAGCCCATTCTAAGCATTTTAGTCAGATGTAATTTTACGACATACTCCATGGTTTCATTTTTCATCTTGGGGGAGGAGGAAGATTGGTGTTAAAAGGATGTCAGAACCTCAAAATTGGAATTAGTCTTACTATTGTAGACTGGAATATGTATGGATTAGTACAAACGGTACAGAAAAATGAAGGGAGGCACACATGGAAAATCTTAGAACATAATAGCACACTTTGCAGTTGAAAAAGGCAGAAGATTGGTGAGATCCAAGAAGCTTCTGGGAAAGAGTCAGCTATGTGAGCAACCTAGGAAAGCCCGGAGTTTGGTAAGGGATGTCAGAGCAGAGGGCAGGACCTGGGGTAACCCTACTCCTCCCTCAGGAGACATAGGACCCTCAGGAGCCACAGCAAAAAGCCTGTAGTCTTCCTCCCCAGGCTAAGGAGAAAGGGACCCTCTTCCCCCTTCTTTTCCCATCTGGTCTTTCTCATTCCAACACCCTGCTCTGGCTTGAGGGCATATCATGACAGCCCCTCCTGGCCCCTTGGGCAGAAGCAAGGTCTCCCAGTAAGAGACCCTCCCACTCTGTTGTGGCCCACACCCACTGTCTTGTTCCCAGTGGTTTATTTATTTTTTATTTTTTGAGTTGGAGTCTCATTGTTGCCCAGACTGGAGTGCAGTGGCACGCTCCTGGTTACCGCAGCCTCAACCTGCTAGGCTGCAGCGATCCTTCTGCCTCAACCTTCCAAGTTGCTGGAATTACAGGTGTGCACTACCATGCCCGGCTAATTTTTAATTTATTGTAGAGACACGGTCTCGCCAAGTTGCTGGGGCAGGTCTCAAACCCATGGACTCAGGCAATCCATTCACCTAGGCCTCCCAAAGTGCTGGGATTACAGGCTCAGACATTGAGCCTGGGCCCCAGTGGTTTATTTATCCATCTCCCCAGCAGTTCTGAGCTCAGCCTAATTCTCTGTATTCCGAGTCTTGCCCAGTGCCTGGCACACAGGGCTATAAATAACACATGCTTGCTGACGAATTCCCATGTACTCTGAAATGTGGCACTTAGATTTGAAAGCTGACTCAGCTCTATATGATCCTGGGGAAGGTCCATCATCTTTCCCCCTCATTTTCCTCATTCATGGGGTAGTCTTCAAGATTAAATTAAAACAGGAATGTAAGTACAATGCTTACTCAAAGTGTCTGGCACATGGTAATGAGCTCTCAAACCCTTCCTCTTTACGCTCGTTCCACGAGCTTGAGAAGGGCTGTCATTCCTCCCCTTCAACACAACCCCTCCTGGTTTTTTGTGGAGTGGGACAGACATCCAAAATGAGAAGTGCAGAGGGGTGGACTGATGCATTACTTCAGTAATGGAGGCGGTGCCGGGTCAGCCAGGCAACAACACAGGAGACACCTGCATGCCACTGCCAGTTCCAGGGGAAACAGAAAATAGAATTTCCCAGCAGATCAGAGTCCAGCTGAACCAACGTACTAAGGGCAACAATTTAGGCCAGGCATGGTGGCTCACACCTGCAATTCCAGCACCTTGGGAGGCAGAGACGAGAGGACTGCTTGAGTCCAGGACTTTGAGACCAACCTGGGCAACAAAGCAAGACCTCATCTCTACAAAAAAAAAAATTTAAAAATTAGCTCAGTGTGGTGGCATGTGCCTGTTTTCCCAGCTACTCAGGAGGATGAGGTGAAAGGATCACCTGAGACCAGGAGGTCAGGGCTACAGTGAGCCGTGATCATGCCACTGCACTCTAGCCTGGACCACAGAGTAAGACCCTGACACAAAAGAAAAAAAAAAGCAACAATTCAACATCTTCATTTGCCCAAGAGGATGGCAAAGGTATACCAGGGTGTTCGTTCCTGGGGCAAACTGCTTGGTTTTCTCTGCAGGCTATGCCTCCTGTTTGTATCGTGGCCAGCTTAACTTCTCTGGGCTTTAGTTTATTTACCTGATTACATCAGGTCACCGTAAATAGCACCTGAAATAATGCTGGTAGCTAAAGCACTTAGCAAGTTGCCTTGCTCTGTGAGTGCTCAAGAAATGCTAAGGTCAGGAGATCTGCTTGCTCTCTGTAGACATCTTGCCTAATATTCCTGCTTTATCGGAGTCTTGTCAAACCCTCGTTTTGTAGGCAAGGAAAGAGAGACAAAGTTAAATGGTTTGATGCAAAATCAGCCTGTGCCCTCTCTCATAAGATGAGGATAATACCACCCACAATGTCTAACACAGAGTAGGTGTGCCACAAATGCTAACTTCCCTTGTGGGAGTCTCTGCAATTTAGGAAGAGGCTGGGAGAATAGAGCACTAAAAATCTTGTTTGAGAGCAAACTTGCAAGACAGTAGGAAGGAGGGCAACCACGTGGTCCCAAGCTGCCGGGGCACTGAACACTTGAAAGTCAGCCTCCACCTCAGTTCAACCACAGGGGAGGGGAGGAAGCACCTGACAACTCCAGAGTATCTCCAAAGAAAGCTGTGTTAACTCCCTTTCTCACACACTGGAAAGTGCACACACAGTTTCCAGGGTAAGAAAAACCCCAACCCAGATGGCAACCCCTCCCTCCCAACAACCCTAGCCTGTCCCTGGCTCCCACCCCAGGAATTCCTAGCGAGGGGTTCCTTTGTGATTACAAGGTGATTCAGAACCCGCTAAAACACAGAGCCTCAGGTGGAAAATACCCAAGAGGCCAGATGGGAAAGAAGATTCTTGATTTTTCATTTTTCCTTAAATCAATTTCCTGAGGCCGGAGGCAGTGCCCCAAGTCACAGATCAGAGAGCAGAGTGAGGCAGATTTTCACAGATTAAAACTGATGCCAGCAAATGCTTCCACTGGTCCATTTTCATTTCTTGGGTTTTTCCTATGCAGGGAGGGGACTTAGTTGGGATTGGTTTGAGTGTTTTTTGGGGCTGAGGTTGGGGACAGGGCTGTCCCTGTTCAAGAACTCATCTATAATAATCTCCAAAGCAGACTGGCTTGATGCCCAAATCCTTTTTCAAAAATTACCTTCTCACTTTTGAGGAGTGACTGTTGACAGATTTAGCAGGACCTCAAAATAAGAGGCATTTTGTTTGTTCAAATACCTTAAGGAAGCTGTCTATCCTCCAAAGCCACCACCAGCTGCACCCGGCTGCCTAACTCCTAGACAGCCCCCCTTCCCCTCTCCTTGTGTTTTGAAGTTTATTTTCCCACATTTAGCCTTGAATTCTTTCCTTCCTTCTCCTGCAGCAACAGCTTAGAAGGAAACACTTCGAGGGCAGCTCAAGGCTTTATCATCCCGCCTGCCCCCTTCCCCCTCTAAACAAAGCCCTGGAACACACTAAACAAAAACTTGTTCTCCAGGGGAATTGTTTCCTCAAGGGAAATCATAAAGCGACCCCCTCCCCCCAACCTACATACCAGGGGACACATCCACCAGAACGAACCCATGTCAACCCAGAACTCCCGCTATTAGGAGCTAAACCAACCACCTTCCAAGGCGCAGGCTCATCCTCCCAGCATCCCATGAAACTGCCGCAGGGCAAGACACTCTCCACCAAAATCCAACCCTGGGTCTGCTGGACTAAACCTCCCCTTCCACAGGCCTCCTCAAAGGACGAGTCTCTACACGCCCTGCTGCCAGAAAGCATCTATATGGTCATCTGTGTGAATGTCCCTGGATCTGGGGGACAAAAAGTGGGAACCACTGGCAAAATGTCTTCATGTTTCCAAATGCTTACAACAGTCCAGAACAAGAAAGGGAAGGATGAAGATGGCTTTATTCCAATTTCTCATATGGGGAAACTGAGGCTGGAAAATAAAACAACTAGATAGGCATAAAGTATTGGGAAACTGCTTTAGAGCAAATGCTGTTCCTTGTCAGACCTTCTTTGTGGCATCTTCCACCCCCAAAACAATGCAACACTGTAGACAATCTACCCCAGTCCCCACTATCACCTCCAGCAATCCAAAACCTTTACAGAAGGTCCTGGTGATTCCACTGGAGAGTGCAGGCCAAGAAGGGTGGATGGTTGTGCATAAGCCCTCCAGAAACGGTTAGAGGCCTCAGTCCCCTTGGCCCAGGATCCCAGCCAGGATGCGCAGCCTCAGTTTACCTTAGTGAGGTCAACGCTGTCCATCGTGCAGTGCACAAGCGGCGCCCAATGCCACCCACCCCAGTTCCCCACACGTTCAATTTCCCCTCGAAAAGGGATCACTCGGGTTGTATTCGTTTGTGCAACCTGCTTCTTTCACAGTTTAACTCCAAGGGATGTCTCCGCGAGATAAGCCTTCCCGGAAGCCTGAGCGCGTCTCCAGCGTTCTAGGCATCAGCCCTCATCCCGTATGTTCAGGCCCCACGGACCCCCCAGCCCCTCTTCGGAGCCCTGCGGGGATGGGGGAGGGGAAAGAGATGCCTGCTCAGGCTTGGGCTCGAGGACCCTCCTGGGCTCACGTTCCTTAAGAAAAGCCGGGCGGGTGCGGCACTGGCCCCGGAGCAGGGAGGTGGAGACGCGAGGGGGTGGCACCCGGCTCGGCTCCCGGACTCCGGGAGCGTCTCCAAGGAAAGATAAACGCCTTTATCCGCCCCACAGCCTCCCTCCAAGGAGGGAGGTACCCGCACACCCACACCGAGCCACCGCGGGGCCCAGTTCACCCGGAGTCAACTTAACTTCTCTTCGACCAAACTAGGTCCCAACGAGTCTCCGCGCATGGGGGACCTCCGTGTCCCCCGAGTGAATGACCAGTCGAAGCCTTGGCGCCTATGATGGGACATCCTTTTCCGTCGCCCCCCCCCCGGCCTTCCACAGAGACTGAGGGTCGTCAAAGGCTGCAGGGTGGGGGGCCTTCCCTTCAGAACCCCTAAACCCGTAAAGCTCCAGTCAGCTTCGGGTGTATATGGGGACTCAGGCGGCGGCTCACCTGCAAGATCTTGTCCAGACCCTCCTGGCCCAGGCACGGGAACTCCTTGAGCAGATGCAGCTTCTGTGTGTAGTAGTTCTTCTTGGCCTCCTTCCAGTGCGGCTCCTCTAGCACTTCGAAGATCGCAGCGCCGATGGCCAGGTAGAAGATGATGGCCGAGGTGAGCAGAGGGCCCCGGTCCACCATGGCTCCCGAGCGGCCGCCTCCTGGAGAAAGCCCCCCCTAGCCCCAGCGGCTCCGGGTCCGCCCGCCCTCCAGCCTCTGGAAACAGCTGTTTGAATTTGGAGCTCCGCATGCGCAGTGCCCGGTTCTCTTCCAAGCGCCGCTCCCGGGACAAAGTTGCTCAACCAAGTTGGCTCACTGAGCGCGGGGAGCTGCGTGGGGTCCCACTCACGTGGACCGGGGTGGGCGAACACCAAGGGGGCCGAGGGGGAGCCCGGGGCCGTGGGGACGTAAGGAGCGGGAGCAACACAGGACTTAAGTCGGGGGAGACACGTGGGCAGCTCCTCCGCGCGCCAGGGACAGTGTTCGCCGCGCCCGCCTCCGCGCGCCTCTTTAACCAGAATCGGGCGCGCTCTGCCCGCCCGCGCAAGACCCTGGCGGGGGCTGGGCCAGGACAAACCACGCCCACTCGTGGCCCCGCCCCCACGCAGACCCCGCCCCACACATGCCCCGCGGCTGGCACCAGGGTAACCGCGAGATGCGCGCTGGAAGGAGCTCCGCGCTCTCTGCTCTTATGAGCGCCGCCGCCAGGGGAAGCTGCTCGGCCCGCCCAGACCTCCGTGCCCCGCAGTGCCCAAAGGGTTGGGTCTCTGGGACTCTCGTTTGTTAATAGTGCTGGTGTATTTTTTTTTTTCGAGTCGGACTCTCACCCTGTCGCCCAGGCTGGAGTGCAGTGGCACATTCACGGCCACTGCAGCCTCGACTTGCTGGGGTCAGGCGATCCTTCTGCCTCAGCCTTCCAAGTAGCTGGAACCAGAGGTGCGCACCACCACGCCCGTCTAACTTTTTGATTTATTGTAGGTGAGGTCTCGCCAAGTTGCCCAGGCTGATCTCGAACCCGTAGGCTCAGGCAATCCTCTCGTCTGTCTACCAAAGTGCTGGGATTACAGGCGTGAGCCACCGCGCCCAGTTTAGTGCTGGTGTATTAATTAAAATGATTGTGCTCCCTAGAACTGAAGTCAGGAATTTGCTGCTATTGTTATTTTTATTGTAATTCAATTTTCTTTTACTGAT
This sequence comes from Tarsius wallacei, assembly GCA_963574415.1. NCBI lineage: Eukaryota > Metazoa > Chordata > Mammalia > Primates > Tarsiidae > Tarsius > Tarsius wallacei. Next base: position 12,738 of record CAUYQG010007772.1, on the reverse strand, counting down.
GTTTCTTCCAAAAAGCTTGATTCTGAGTCTCTTCCTGTCTCTCTCTCACACACACCCTCCTGTAAATCTGGAGAAAGGGGGTTAGAACAGGCCTGAAGAAGCCATAGGGAATCAGAGGATATCAGGAATCAATCCAATCACAAATGCCTGACTTCTTCCCCCTCCTTGCCCTACCCTGGTGAGACCTCCTTCCACCCAACCCTCCCCATCCCTGTATCTGTGCAATCAGCAGGTGGCACTCCCCACTTCCCCACCTTGTAACTCCATGCAGACTCCTCCTCCACTTTGTACCTCTGCTGGAAACACTTGGCCTCTTTCATGGTCCCAAGCCTATTTAACAATGCAAACTGCTCCCTCTTCCATTTTAATCTCCCTTCTTAGCTTTCTGTTCTTCCTAGCACTTCATTCCTTCTACTATGCTTTGTAACTTTATTTCTTTTGTTGATTCTGTACCAAAATGTCTGCTGGGGAGATGGAGAATCTAGTTTGTGCGATGTTACATAGTAGGCATTCAATAACCGTGTGTGCAATACATGCACCAGGGTATTTCCCACTCACCACCTTGCTACCATTTTCTGAGTGGCTATAAACCCCCGGAAGTACTAGATTCCTTCCATGCATCATAAGCAGGACCTGTCATTAGACCCACTTTGTAGCGAGGAAGCTGAAGCCCAGGTGGGTTAGTTTGTCAGTATCTCAACCAGCACTAGCCAGAAGTCCCTCCATACTCTGCAACCACTGACTGACCCTGACCCTCTCTGGCCTCTGTCAGGGCAGGTAGAGAGCACTGCCCCCTGGCAGAGGCCTCTTTTTTTCCATGGGGGAGGAGAGGAGTTGTTGCTCAGATGTCAAGGGTTAGGACAGCTTTTATAATACTTGGAAAGGGGGATATCTGTAGTATCTTCCCAACCTGGCTGGAGCGTAGCAACTAGGATGCAGTTTGAAGAACTGATCTGAGTTTAGAGATGATTCTATCTCTCCTTTTTCTTTTGTTTTTTGGTTCTTTTGTTTTTTTGAGTTGGAGCCTTACTCTGTGGCCCAGACTGGAGTGCAGTGGCACACTGCTCATGACCACCGCAGCCTCAATCTACTGGGCTCAGATGATCCTTCTGCCTCAGCCTTCCGAGTAGCTGGAACCACAGGTGTGCACCACCGCACCTAGCTAATTTTTTGATTTATTGCAGAGATGAGGTCTCACCATGTTGCCCAGGCTGGTCTCCAACCCACAGGCTCAGGCAATCCTCTTACCTCCGCCTTCCAAAGTGCTGGGATTATAGGCATGAGCCACCACGTCAGGTGATTCTTTTTTGTTGTTGTTGTTTTGTTTTGTTTTGTTTTTGAGTTGGAGCCTTACTCTATCACCCAGGCTGGAGTGCAGTGGCACGCTCACGGCCACCACAGCCTTGACCTGCTGGACTTAAGCGATCCTTCCACCTCTTCCTTCCAAGTAGCTGGAACTACAGATGCACGCCACCATGCCTGGCTAATTTTTGTGATTTATTACGAGGTCTCACCAAGTTGCCCAGGCTGGTCTCGAACCCCTGGGCTCAGGCAATCCACTCACCTCGACCTCCCAAAGTGCTGGGATTACAGGCTGAGTCACTGCACCTGGTTTTTATTTTATTTTATTTTTGAGTTGTAGTCTCACTCTGTCACCCAGGCTGGAGTACAGTGGCATGCTCACAGCCACCGCAACCTCGACCTGCTGGGCTCAGACAATCCTTCTGCCTCAACCTGCCATGTAACTGGAACTACAGGTGCACACCACCATGTCCAACTACTTTTTTTTGCCAAGTTGCCCCCAGGTTAGTCTTGAACCCATAGGCTCAGGCAATTCTGTAGTGCTGAGATTATAGGCATGAGCCACTGTGCCCGGTATCTATCTCTCCTTTCTGGCACCATGTGCTTCTCCACAGGAGAAGACCAGAGCAGGAAACTAGGGAGGCCCAGATTTCTAGATTCTGCACCTCTAAAGCCTGTGGCACAAGCGTCCTCACAACCCTCTGGGCCAAGGATCACCCTGTTCAAGGCCTTGGGATGGCTCCCCTGGAGACAGTCCACTCCACAGTACCAGGCCTCCTCACCCACATAACAGATCCCTCTTCTCTGAGTCTTGCTGACCTCCTGTCCCCCCAGGCCCCAGGCTGTGGCCTGAGCCTCAACTCCGCAACCTCAATCTTCATCCCTCAGCTGCGTATGGAGACCAGGTTTCTCTCTGGAATCTCCCTCTCTGGATGAAACTCACCCCTTTGTGAGGAAGTCAGGGGCTGCAGTGTGAACACTTCAGCCAGCATGGGGTGCGGGCAGTTGGAGAGGCCACAGGCTCTCTTTGTTTGGAAAATTCTCTCCCATTCCTCTCCCACCTCCGGTCTGTGTTCCCTTCCTAAAAAAATAAAGGGCCTCTTCCTATTTCAGTCTCACTACCTCACGAAAACACTGGGATGAATTGATTTTTAGTCGAAGATTTTACAATATTTGGGTTCTCTATTCTTCCACTTTGTCTGTTTCTCCATTTCCTGTCGACATCCCCTTTTTCTTGCTTGGTTTCTCTGTATCATGCTCACTGTCTCCTCATCCTCTCCTTCTGTCCCCCTATCCCTTACTTTTCCGTATTTTTTCAAACACCCTTTCCTCTTGCCTCTCTCTCTCCTTTGTCTCCTTCCCTATTGAATGTGCCTCCACTCCCCTCCCCCAGCTTTCCTTCCCCCCTCCCCCTCCCCAGCCCAGCTCCATAGTTGGATCAACACTTTCCCTAGGAGATCAGGGGCACACACAACAGCACATGCTGTGCCCGCCCTACACACAGCAGCCGGCAGGGCTTTGGTAAATATAAACTGTGCTAAAACCAGTGAATGCTTAGACGGGGGCCTCCAGGATGGAAAAGGGAAATGTTGGTGTGTAAATAGAGGTGACTATATTTTCTTACAGGGCTGATAAATAAATCCATTCTGATATGTGTGTATTTCTTTTAGTATGCTTATTGATCCCGGCTGATCATCATTCCAGAGTGCCATTTTTTGAAAGGCAATCAGCTTTGAGTTTCACCTTGACAGCAAGAGATGACTAGACTTCCCTGGGTCTCACCTGCAGAAATTGGCAGAGCCCTTCGGTTGTTTTGGCCAAGGTCCGAGCTCCCAGGCTCTGGCCACAAAAGGATCCACGCCCACCTTTGTTTCTTTCTTATTTCAATTAGGTGAAGGGATTATCCACCCGGTAAAATAAACACTTGATAATCCTTTCATAATGCTAAAACACGTATTGTTTTATTTCTGTTTTGGAATATTTTTTGTTTATGTTGATTTATATTCTGTGTAGGAATTCTAGAGGGGAATAGTTCCCCTCTGCAAACCGAGTCTGATCAAAGGATTTATATAAAAAGCCATTAAGAGCATAAAGTGGCTTAACATCACAATCACTTGAAAACCTTATTTTCTTAAATAAAAAACTTTATACCTCTCAATTGAAAAGGTCAAAAGGTTCTATTTTTTCTTCTCATATTGCTTAAAAGATTATCTTAAATGCCTTATAAGATAGCTTATATTATGACAGATTATTAATTATTTTATAAACTTGCTCTATTTCTAATGAATCATTTGGAAAACTGGGGAAATATCTGTTAAATGTTCATGTCTATAAATCCTCCACTTATTCAATCTGAAAGATTTCTGAGTGGTAAATTCAACATATGTGATAAAGCAAACTTCGTGGTTTTATACTAGGAAAAACATCACAGAACAAAATAAAACCACAGAGCAACAAAGATTTTTTAGAAAGTAATGAAAATAGTATATACCTACAATAAACTATTGCTCAGCCTTTACAAAAGAAATTTGTCAGATGCTCCAACATATATGAACCTTGAGGACATTATATTAAGTGAAATAAGCCAGTCACAAAAAGACACGCACTGCATGATTCCACCCACATGAGGTCCTAAAGAAGTCAGACTCAGAAACAGAAAGCAGACTGAGTGGTGGTTTTCATGGTTGGGGTTAGGGAGGAGGAGAGCAAGGGAGTTTGTTCACTGGGTGTAAAGTTTCAGTTTTGCAAGATGAAAAAGTTGTAAAGATCTGCTGTACAGCAACGTGCATGTAGATAACATGGCTGAACTGTTCATCTCAAAATGGTTAGGATGGAGGATTTTCAGGTATACATTTTTTACCATAATAAAAAAAAGGTAGTATAAAATAGAACTTGTGAATTCAATGTAAGGTATTTGAAGTTACAAGAATTAGCTGGGCACTGAGGAGAGAGAAGTGGCTAAGTGACGGTTATTAAGTTAGGTAAGTGTTGCCTTGGCAGGGTTTCAGTTACTCTTAACAGCAAAGCAACATGTCCTTTTGCTCTGAGAGCTGGTTAAGCTAGTGAGGAGAAGCATGTCCTTGTAGATTAAGAGCAAGGTTCGAGCACTAATTCTGAATTATTTGAATTTGAAATTTTCAAATAGGTCTCTATTGCCTTTTCAAAGTCTTTTCCTTAAAAAGGGAACACGGTAACATCAATTTCATTGCTATTTGGCAACATCTAAAATTTCTACTGCCAGGAAAAACAACTCTGTAACAAGAGAGGCCCCCATTCTGACCAGTTCAGAGGTCAGCAGGAACTGTCCCTTAGATTGGGTCATTTTTAGAGTAACCCAGCAGGATGTGATTTATGGGACCTACCCTCCCCCCTAAACTTTCTCTCCAACAGTCACTGATTCCTGACATCCCAGCAAGTTGTTAAACATTGCCCTCTCTGTCTAAGACTTCTGTTCAATCCCCAGAAGGAGTGTAGCCTCAAGACCTCACACTTCACTTCTGTGGATGCCAGCCTTTGTTTGTGTTGGTCACTAATTTGAGAATGTTTAGCTGTTTCCCCACAGAAAATACACTCATGCATTCACCACCCACATTTTTACATAAGTTCTGGTGATCACAGGACCCCTCCTCCCTCTGCCTTCTCCCAGGTTGTTTCTGCCTGGAAGATGCTACAGGAACCTTGGGCAGGGAGGTTTGGGGTGACAGAGCAGTACTGGTTGGTGAAGGGGATAAAAGACAAAGAGGTGAGTGAAAAGGAAGAGAGGCATGGGGCAAATTGGACCAACTTTACCAATTTGCTTATAGCAATGACAACAAGGTATTTTTTTAAGTGTCCGCTATGTGCTGAATAGTTAATAAATACCACGAGAGATAATACAGATAATTTCATCAACTTTCTTCCCTTCCTTCCTTCCTTCCTTCCTTCCTTTCTTTTTGAAGTCAGAGTCTCACTATGTCACCCAGGCTGGAATGCAGTGGCATGCTCACGGCCATGGCAATCTCGATGTGCTGGGCTCAGGTCATTCTTCTGCCTCAGTCTTCCAAGTAGCTGGAACTACAGGCATGTGCCACCAAGCCCAGCTAATTTTTCTTTATTTGTAGAGATAAGGTCTCACCAAATTGTCCTGGCTAGCCTCGAACCCCCAGGTTCAGGCAATCCTCTCACCTCTGCCTCCCAAAGTGCTGGGATTACAGGTGTGAGCCACCGCACCCAGCATTATTTTTTTAAATGTAGAGACAAGTTCTCGCCATGTTGCCCAGGCTCCTGGGCTCAGGCAATTCTCCCACTTTGGCCTTCCAAAGTGCTGAGATTGGAGGTGTGAGCCACCGAGACTGGCCATTCGTAGTTTTTATTATCTCACTATACGGTTGCAATGACACCATGGGGAATTAGTAGCCCATTTTACAGATGAGAAAACTGAGACTCAGAAAGATGAAGTAAGTTGTTCAATGTACTCAAAGCGACCTGAGCCCAGAGTCACAGAGAGTCACGGCTCTCCTCATTTACCTGAATATGTGCTATTACCACCCCCATCTCCCATGGCCTCCCCCAGTGCTTCTGAAGTCTCTTGGCTTCCTCCTGTGCTCGAGAATCCTCAATCTGCTGGCCCATCCCTCTGCTTGCCCATCCCTCCCCCACTCATCGTGAGGGTGACTGGCTGCATCTGGCAGCCCTTCGCGGATACCTCTCAGTCTCTGTCCTGTGGTGAGCAGCTTCTTGTAGCCTCGGGTATCTCTTTTGCAGATTGTGGCCTGTTCCTACTGGTCTCTTCCAGCTCCCTCCCTTTGCTGGTCACCCTTAATGAGGACAGGGAGTCTTTGGGGATAAGAAAAACAAATGGTCAGTGGAGACAATTGCTCTTTGTAGACAAAGATGACACAGTGCCATGCTGACCTTGCCAGTGTCTTTGGGCAACTGTTCACAATGCATCACCATACATGTATTTAATTTATTCATTTATTACTTCAATTTTTTTGAGCAACTACTATGTGCCAGGCACTAGGGATATGGCATTGTGTGTCACTGTTCTTGTCCCAAAAGGTCTTTGAATGACCAGGAATAAAAGTCTATCTAGGATTGGGTGCCAAGGAACATGAAGATGGTGGTGAGTTGGGGAAGAGTGGTCAAGTCTATCTGGGTATGGTCATGGGTGACTTCAAAGAGGGGCTGACCTTCGTATTCATCTTGAATGACTGTCTGGTGACAGCAGTGTGAAGTAAGTGATAAAGGCAGAAAGCAAGGAGATGAGTTTGGCAACTGCAAGAGACTCCAGCCAGGGAAAAGGAGCAGCCAGAGATTACGTCCAAGAGGCACAAAGTGGAGTGGAGGAGGAGGGTCTTGGTGCCGAGGAACATTCCAACCTGTGGTCACCAGTTTTTTAAAATTATTTTTACACACACACACATTTTTTTTTGGAGACAGGTGTCTCATTATGTTATCCAGGTTGGGCTCAAACTCCTGGCCTCAAGCAATTCTCCTACCTTGGCCTCCTACCTCAGCCTCCCAAAGTGCTGGGATTATAGGTGTAAACCACTGTGCCCTGCCTGCAGTCAACAATTCTATCCAAGAAATCTCTGGAGAGAATTCAGGGGCTCCATGAATTTGAATGCAAAACATGTCACATTTTTATTTGCCCTGGCCTCTGTCTGAAATTTACCATTGCTTTTAATAACAAATGTAGGCAGCAAACCACAGTACTGTTAGCAGCACCCGAGACTCTGTTTCCAAGATGTTATGGTTCTTTTCCTGTTACTTGAATATGGTGGCAGAGATCTCAAAATATCATTTCAAAACTATGTCAGTTACGAGACCTACTGCCATAACTTGTAACATAAGGTGTTCGTTAAAAAGCTCATACACAAGCCGGGTGCCATGGGTCAAGCCTGTAATCTTAGCACTTTTTGGGATGGAGGTGAGAGAATTGCCTGAGCTCTGGGGCTTGAGACCAGCCTGGGCAACTTGGTGAGACCGCATCTCTACAATAAAACAAAAATTATCCGGGTGTAGTTTTAAAAAATATTTTGATCATTGTGTTTTAATATAAACAGTTGCCTTTATAATACAGCGTGTTTTATTTTATCCAGTGTGTGTGTGTGTGTGTGTGTGTGTGTTTTGAATCAGTGTCTCACTCTGTCGCCCAGCCTGGGCAATTTGGTGAGATCTCGTCTCTACAATAAATCAAAAAATTAGCCAGGCGTGGTGGCATGCGCCTGTAGTTCCAGTTACTTGGAAGGTTGAGGCGGAAGGATTACCTGAGCCTAGCAGGTTGAAGCTGCAGTGGCTATGAGTGTGCCACTGCACTCCAGTCTGGGTGACAGAGTGAGACTCCGCCTCAAAAAATAAAAGTAAGCATTCTAGAAGAGTTTTAATTCAAGCAGGCAAGTGTCCTGATTATTGCAGCACTTCCAACAATTCACCCAGGCAGCTGTGTCCTTCAGGAGGTGGTGGCCACAGTCTGGAGGAGAGATGGGCGGGGAGGGGGGTGTGGGGGGGGCGTTGGGGGGGTGGGGGACTGGAAGAAAGGTAAGACTCTAGCAGTGGGAAACAGGGACAGCTCAGGAGGCGCAAAGGAGTTAGCAGCTTTGTGGTTTGGGGCCTCCTCACTGTCTGGACACTTTGCTCCCTGATGGAGCCCCTCCCCCAGGCTGCCTCCCTAACCTCCCGAGCCCCCTGGCTGCCCTAAGCAGCCCCAGCAGGCCTCATTCAGACCCCCTGTTTAAACCAATGGCAGCCCCACGTGGGGAATCTGGCAGCTCCCAAGGGACATTATGATCCCAAAGACAATCGGCCACTTGTCTACCAAACTCAAGAGGGGCCTGAGGATTGGTTGAGATGGGGGTGGGGAAAATACAAGGTTGAGGAGGATGCCGAGGGGCAGGATTCCTGGAATTTCTGTCTCCTGAGTTAACATCCGAGAAGGAGCTGGGTGATAAACAGAACTTGAGCACACGCAGGACTTTGGCCTTGTCTAGATGACAGCTCACAAGGCACTGGGGCTCCATGGGCTTGGAGCCCTATATGTTATTATGGGACTCATAACATATAAGTAATTATAAGTAATTATTCATTTAAGATCGTAAGCACCTCCCTCCTCAAACCAATCACTCTCATCTTTTCTTTGTGTCAGGGACCCAAGCAGGCCCCGGGTCTAGTTCAAGAAACTGACTGAGAGTGAACATGGTTGGGGTGACTGGTCTAGCCCCTTTCCTCTCGCTGTCTTACTGTTTGAGCCAGGAAGGGATCAGTTATAAGTGATACCATGATCTGAGTCTCCATTACTGTGTGCTTCTCCTGTGCCAGGCACTGAACTCAGCACTTTGTTTTTTATTTTATTTTATCTTATCTTATTTTATTTTTTGAGTTGGAGTCTTACTTTGTCGCCCAGGCTGAAGTGCAGTGACATGCTCACGGCTACTACAGCCTCGACCTACAGGGCTCAGGTGATTTTTTGATTTATTGTAGAGATGAGGTCTCACCATGTTGTCCAGGCTTGTCTTGAACCTGTGGGCTCAGGCAATCCTCTCACCTCAGTCTCCCAAAGTGCTGGGATTATAGGCATGAGTCACCGCTCTCGGCCTGAGCTCAGCACTTTGTATCATTGCTGCATTTAGCCTCACGACCAACTTCTAAGGCAGGCCTTGGAATTATCCCTATTTTATATGTGAGAAAACTGAGGCTCGAAAAGGGTAAGTCGCTTGTCCTACCTGGTGTGTGTGAGAACCAGGACTGGGACCTAGGCTGGTCTGACAGCAGAGGTCTTCGAGCATTTGGACAGGGTGGGGCCCCAGGGGGCTCCCTCCAGAGCCAGGTGTTTACCTGCTGGGCTACAACAGAGCTGGTCCTGCAGCTGATTCCAAAACTAAAAACCTAAGGCCCCAAGAAAGTCCAGATGAGGGCAGAGCAGCCTCCTATGTAGGCAGGAGGAGTTCCCTACTGTGGATGGACCACTGTCAGTGCTCAGAGGTGGGCCCGGGGACTACCACTGCCCCTTCCTCCACCAGCAAATCCTTCCTAGATGGATAGAAAGACACTGTGCCCACTTGAGCCTCCAACCTGCTCCCCCCTCTCCACCTGGTACCAGAGCACCTCAAGACCCTAGGGGACTCATGTCCTAGGCAGTGGCCATCAGTGGCCGGCAACATTCCCAGAGGAGTGAGACAAGGCAGAATTTATGTACATGCAAAAGGAAGGATCCAATGCCGCCCTTGCCAACAATTGAACTTGAATCCCACCAAGCCTTTAGATCCAATAACCGATTCTTATGAAATACAGGGGACAGACCAATGTGTTAAATCATACCACAGGGGCTGGGCTCGGTGGCTCAGCCTGTAACCCCAGCACTTTGGGAGGCCAAGGCGAGTGGATTGCCTGAGACCGCGGGTTTGAGACCCGCCTGGGCAACTTGGCGAGACCTCATCTCTACAATAAATCAAAAATTAGCTGGGCATGGTAGCACGTGCCTGTAGTTCCAGCTACTTGGAAGGCTGAGGCAGAAGGATCGCCGGAGCCCAGCAGGTTGAGGCTGCAGTGGCCGGGAGCGTGCCACTGCACTCCAGTCTGGGCGACGGAGTGAGACTCCAACTCGAAAAAACAAACAAAAAAATCACACCACAGGGGATGGGGAAAAAAATAAAATAAGATAAACCACATCACAGGGATGAAATCCACAAAATGCCAGACAAACAATCTGATTTCTTTAACAAATAAACAACAAGGAAAAAAAAGAGGCGGAGAGAGAAAAAGATTGTGCACAAACCTATAGATTACAGGATACTTAAAAGAGAGCATCAATGTGTGGACCTTATTTGGCTCTTGATTCAAGCAAACAGAAAAAATACAAAAACAACTTAACAATTTGTAACATGTATGAGACCATTGGAAATGTCGACATCAAATGGATATTTGATGATATTAAAGAATTTTTCTTAATTTTTTTTTCCTTTGCTAACTGCTGCTTTATTTACTTATTTTTGTGGTAATATATACTTAACAGAAAGTTTACCATTTTAAACATATGGAGTGCAACCATCACTGCTATTTGTTCTCAGGTGTTAATATTTCTAAGGTGAATACAGTATTGTGGTTTTTACAAAGATTTTTTTTTGGGGGGGGTTGATTGATGCTTGTCAATCCTCTGTTTTCCCGTTGCTGGTAGGATAAAGTCCTAAATGTCTACCATGGTCTCCAAGCGCAGCCCCAGCCACCTCTTTGGTCACATCTCCCACTGTCCCCTCAGTCCCTCCTCTCTCTCCGCTCCAGTCCCAAGGCGCCTCACGCCAGAACCATATTACAACTTTCTGGGATCCCAGGCACTCTTGCCTTCAAAGGTCCCTTCCTCCATAAATTATGTGTTACAAATGTATTACTATAAAGACTAATCTAGGCTGGGTGTGGTGGCTCACACTTGTAACCCCAGTACTTTGGGAGGCAGAGGCAAGAGGATTGCCTGAGCCCAGAGTTTGAGACCAACCTGGGCGACTTGGTGAGACCATGTCTCTACAATAAATCAAAAAATTAGCTGGATGTGATGGCACATGCCTGTAGCTCCAGTTCCTTGGAAGGCTGAGGCAGAAGGATCACCTGAGTATAGCAGGTTGAGGCTGCGGTGGCTGTGAGCATGCCTGGACAACAGAGTGCGACTTCAACTCAAAAATAAAAAAGACCAACCCATGAATATTATATATTACAGCATTTTCTTTGACCTAAAATTTCATTCTTTTCCTTCTGATTTTAAAAGAAATTCAAACATTTTCACGGGCTCCTTTTAATATAGCAGGCCCTGGACATTCCTGCTGCAGCCAATGGATAGCCAACTCTACAGCACAAATTCAGTTTCTCTCCCCAAGGACTCTCCCATCTATCCCTTTCATCTTGGTAAGCCTGACTCCTCCATGGAGAAGGCTTCCCTGACTTTTTCAAGTCCCTGTGACCCCAGTATATGCACTCCTGCTGCCACCCTCACGCTTCATGAGAAATATCACAGTGGAGAGTAACATATTAATTTGTGTGACCATTTGCTTGACTCCTGTCTCCTCCACTAGACTGTCCATCTCTTTATGCCCAGCATCCAGCCCAGGGCCAGCACAGAGTGGCACTTAATACTAGATGTTTGCTGACTACAATGAACAACAATGTATTGTATACTTGAAAATAGTTAAGAGAGGAGATCTGAAGTGTCCTCACCACAAGTAACTGATAAGTATATGAGGCAATGCCTATGTTAATTAGCTTGATTCAGCCATTCCACAATGTATACGTATTTCAAAGCATCATGCTGTATACTATAAATATCCACAATGCTATTTGTCAATTAAAAACAAAATGCAAAGAAAAGAATGGGCCAAATAGAAAAATAAATTAGGGCTCAGAAGGGACATCAGTGGTATTTTCAAATAGAAAAAAAAAATGGAAAGAAGTACATCAAAAGATTAATAATTTTTGTGTGTGTGTATGAGGAGGAGAAGGAAGGTCGGGAGTAGTAAGAGTGTAGAGGTATGAGTGATTTTTATTTTCTTGGTTATACTTATGTGCATTTTCTAGTGTCTTGTCAATAAACAGCTATCACTTGTATGTTAAAAATATTAAAAACCAGCTGGGTGCGTTGGCTCACACCTGTAATCTCAGCACTTTGGGAGGTGGAGGCAAGAGGATTGCCTGAGCCCAGGGGTTCGAGACCAGCCTGGGAAACTTGGTGAGACCTCATCTCTATAATCAATCAAAAAATTGGCTGGGCATGGTGACATAGGCCTGTGGTTCCAGCTATTTGGAAGGCTGAGACGGAAGGATTGCCTGAGCCCAGCAGGTCAAGGCTGTGGTGACTGTGATCGTGCCACTGCACTCCAGCCTAGGCGACAGAGTGAGACTCTGACTCAAAAAAAAAGATTGGAAACCAAACACAGCAGAGAAGCATCCTTTCTAGACAGGTTCTTTGAAGCATGGCTTGTGTCTAGCTTGCTCTCTGTAGCATCCCCCAGGCACATAGGTGTTGACTGACTACATGGTGATCCTGGGGGAACTGGATTGGAGACAGGGACTGGGGACACAGCAGGGAGAGTTGGAAGGAGACTGCTGCCTTGCCCGGTGAAAGAGAGGGAGGGCACTTCACAACATAAGGTGGGATATTATTAGAGTCATTTCAGAGGTAGCATTATTTGAACTCAGAGAGAAAGGATCCTTCTTCCCCAGACAATTGGGCAGATTATAGAGCAGGGAATGAGGCAGGGAGGACACAGAGGAAGGACAAAGATAATGAGCTCACCTGGGGGCTTTTATTAAGCGTTAGGTGTTTTTTATTTATTATTTTATTTTATTTTTTGAGTCAGAGTCTCACTCTGTCACCCAGGCTGGAGTGCAGTAGTAGGCTCACGGCTACTGCAGCCTCTGCCTGCTGGGCTCTGATGATCTTTCCCCCTCAGCCTTCCAAGTAGCTGGGACCAC
>CAUYQG010007769.1:0-10700 GCA_963574415.1 Tarsius wallacei | reverse complement strand
GCAACAGAGTAAGACCCCGACTCAGAAAAAAAAAGGACAAGAGTGTGTACTTAGTCATCAGGACACATGCCCATGCCCAGCCACCTACAAGCTCCACAACCTGGCCAGTCATCTAACTTCCTATGCCTTCTCTGTAAAATGGAGTAATAACAGCACTTCTGGTGCTATGTCGCTCTGAGATTGAGTTCGTGGAAGGAGAACATAGTGAGCCCTGGCTAGGAGCAAGCCCTGTGTGTCCGCAGCGGTGACAGTGCCGGGTGAGGCATACCTGTGTCAGAGGCTGACTCTACTCCCTCTGCGTCACAAACGGGGCCTCTGAGTCAGGCCCTGGAATCAGCTTGTCTTCAGATGTAGACATCGCCACCCGGCAGCCAGGTAACTTCTAGCCCGTCACTTAAACTCTGAGCCTCCATTTTCTCCTCTGTGAAATCAAAATACCTGCCCTCTAGGGATTTTGTGGGTTAATCAGCTAAGTAAAACAAATTATGTTCAGTGCTCAGCCCAGAAACCAGCACACAACAAGAGCTCAGTAAATGTTCACTGTTATCACTCTGCCATGCTGTCACAGGATTCAGCATTTGCACGTTTATTGAAGTCCGGGGCTTCCTGGTTTCCTTCTGTGTTATTTTCTCTATTCTACTAGGAACTGTTCTCCACATCTTAATGATGAAAACCAAGACCTGTTGTCTTCTCCTTACACGTGGTGATGAGCCTGAGGCCAGCACACTCAGTACTGGCCCTTCCTCCAGCAGGAACGTTAAGATGTCTGACCCTGGAAGCCTGTCACCTGCTGCGTGTCTTAGTTAGGATGGGGATCTTGTGGGGGTCTTCTTGGTGATTGCCACTTGATCCACAGTCTTACGGAAGACCCAGGTCTTCGGAGCCTGCTAATTTTATCAATCTTTTCTTGGATCCTCTCTTGATATCTGCCTTTCCTCCATTGTAAACTAGCATTTACTCTTTATCACAAATCATGGACAATTATTGCCAACATACCCTAACAGCCAAATTCTAACTGCACCATAAACTTATAGTTCTCAAAGCTGATCTCTGCTAGTTCTGACTACCAGATAACTTCTTGAAAATACAGATTTCTGGGCCCTACTCCAGAACTATTTAATTGAAATCTCTACAGGGGGGTCAAAAGTTTGCAATTTAACAAGACTCTTGGATTTGGAAGGCACTATATTAATTAATCATAACAAAGCAAATAGTATTTTCTGAAAGAGCTCAATAATTAGGGTAAGGCTATCACATTTGTCTTTAGAATGGCAATTAAATCACAGAATAAAAGATTATCTGACTTAGGCTTTCACATTTCTATGAACATTCTTGATAAATAACTTTGATCCAAAGTTCTCCATCTAAAATACAAATCCTTACTGCTGATAAAGCCCATTTTTTTGTTCTGAAAATGATTTATAATGAACCATTGTTTTTCTATAACCACTAATGTTTATAAAGAAATTGAGGTTAGCCAATTTCAACAATCTACACATGCCAAGCCAACAGTGGCTTCCCGTTCTACCTGTCCCAGTAAGAGCATTTCTCCTCTCCTCTGCCTCCAAAGTTGCATCTATTACAAATCTACAGAGTTCTCAGTCGGAGGTTCATGGACAGTGGTCTTAGAATGAATGACTGGGCAAGGAAGGAAGCAAAGAAGAAAAGAAAATATGGAGGAAGGGGAAGGAAGGAGGGGAAGAAACAAGTAAAACTGGTGAGGCCACGCATAAAAATAAGCTGAGTCCTTTCACAAAAGCCCTTGCCCACAGATAAACTTGCGGCACAGGTAATTTCCTCAAGGCAGCTGTAGATACAGAACTACTGGAGGCAAACGTCTCATCCCCACCCCAAATGCTTTTTCTCCATACACTTCTTTCCTTATTTATTTTGCTATTGCTACCAGTCTCTTCAATACTTGTTAGAATTTTGGGGGCAGTCGTTCTCAAAATGCGGTCTCTGAGCCAGCAACATCGGCATTACTGTGAAGTTTATTAGAGATGCAGATTCTTGCTGAACCAGACATTCAGGGGATATGTATTTGAATGAGTCCTTCAGGTGACTCTGATGCAGCTAAAGTCTGAGAACTGCGGTCTCACTGCCCTGTTTGACTCCTCACTCCTCCTCAGTTACCTGATGTGTCAGAACACCGTTGCCACATGGTGACATCATACCACTTTCCTGCTCAAAAACTCAATAAACACCCCATCAATTCTAGAATAATCACTGAATTTTTTACTTGGCATTTCAAAGCCCATATAGTTTTTCTATACTTACCTTGCCTCCACAAATGTTTTATTTCATCAGAGCCTATCTGTATTAGTCAAGGTCTCCAGAGAAAGAGAACCAATGGGATGTGCATAAAGAGAGAAAGAATGGGATTTATTGTAAGGAATTAGTTCACATGATTACGGAGGCCAAGGAGTCCCAAGATCTGCAGTCAGAAACTTGGAACCCCAGAAGAACTGATGTAGCTCAGCCTGATTCCAAAGCCCTGAGAACCAGGAGGGCCAATGGTGTGAGTTCCAGTCTGAAAGACTTCAGACTCAAGATTCAGGAAGAACCAATGTTCAAGTCCAAGTACGAAGGTCAGAAAAGACCAATGTCTCAGCTCAAGCAATCAGGCAGGAGGAGTTCCCTCTTTGTCAGCTTTTTTGTTCTATTCAGGCCTTCAGTTGATTGGATGAGACCCACTCACATTACAGAGGGAAATCTGTTTCTCTTAGCCTATCAGTTCAAGTGTTAGTCTCATCCAGAAACACACACGTACCGAAAAATGTTTGGCCAAATGTCTGGGCACCCCGTGGCCCAATCAAGTTGTCATAAGATTAACTACCACTACATCAAATCACTGCCTCCTTGTGTGTGATTTTCCCTGCCGTTGAGCCCTTGCTCAAGTAAATTAGCTTCCTCCACCTTTTCAAATGTGATTTGCCTGAAAGACCAGCTCAAATTCCATCTCCTCAATGATAGCCCACTCTTGGAGCCCTCAATCTGAGGACTCTTTCTGAAGCTTCTGGAGCTTCAAGTCTTTTCCCACTTAGCATCTCACTACATAATTACCTATGTAGAGTATATATGTCTTAACTTTCTAATAATTTAATAAGCTTCTGGAGAACAGGAGCTATAGTTTTGACTTACAACAGATATCCACAGTACCTGGAATGATGCTTTCACTTAACACTTGCTTGGGACAGAAGTTGTTACTATCAGATTATTTCCCAGATCCCCTTGCAGGTTTGCATGACTGTGTACCTGAGTTCAGGCCAATGAGATGTCAGCAGGTATAATATTGCTTCTAGTAGGCCTTGCCTATGAAACCTTCTGCACAGCCCTTTACCCTCTTTGCCAGCACATCCAATGCCAACCCTGGCCACCCTTTGGACTTTACATGAACGAAAAATAAACTTCTAGCATTACAACAGCTAGTGTTCATTGATACAAGGGTTATTAAATATCTACTACTCAAGTGAATAGAGTGGCCATGAGATAGATTCAGATTCATTAACAAGATGTTATTCCAATCTAAAAAATAGCTAACACTGTCAATGCATTTAGTTTTTGGCTAGTTCAATCTTTTTCTCTCTCCTTTTTTTTTAATTGTATGGAATTTTTCAAACAAGATCCCATACTTTTTCCCATATGGGGAAAAGTAATGAGTTTACTGCAGTAATTTAAAAACCCTCTACTGTCAAAAAAAAAAAAAAAAAGCTGTTACTTATTTGATACTTAGGCTTACTTTTCAATATACATATGATTCATGGTCCCATTTCACATGCAGGATATACATATTATGTGTCAATGTCTGTTTTGTGATACTACACTAAGCAGAATATGTTTTATCTGCTATATTAATAAAAATTAAAATAAAATTATATAATATATATTCCACAAATGTCTGCCCCTGTAATATTCAAATTGCTTTTAAAAGGTACGATATGTTGACTCACATGAATCATCTCTCTGTAAAATAAACATATTTAGCTTTTTTTTAAAGTTAGGGTCTCACTCTGTCATCCAGGCTTGAGTGCAGTGGCACCACCATGGCTTACCACAGCCTCAAACTCCTGAGCTTAGATAATCCTCCCCCATAGCCTCCTGACTAGCTAGGACTACAGACATGCACTACAATATCCAGCTAATTTTTTTTATTTTTGGTAGAGACAAGGTCTTGCTATGTTGCCCAAGCTGGTCTCAAATTCCTGGGCTCAAATAATCCTCCCTCCTTGGCCTCCCAAAGTGCTGGGATTATAAGCATGAGCCATCATGCTCAGCCCACATTTGGCTATTTTTATTAACTAAATGTTTCTCTAAATATAGCATTGCCACATTTTTAGCCAAAAAGATATTTTAGCAGTTCTTCATAACAAAAGCACTTTATTTGTACAAAAGAGAAATGGTTTTAAATGAACACTCCCAGACATTAATATATGTTATAGTCATTTAACAAAGTATTTGTAGTGTATGATTATACAAATCACAAAAATGTAATGCTAGCATACCACAATTTTTGCTAAAAAGAAATCTCTAGTTTTATAAGGAAATAGAGATTTCTGAAATAGTGTTTTAACGGGTAGGATGGTGGCATGGAACCCAAGATCTAATACAGTACCCGAGATCTAATTTACAGGCATTGTACTAGGCAGCGTATGTGTATTATTTTATTTACTCTTCCTAACCCATGGAGTAGTTATTTTTGTGCCCATTTTAAAGGTAACCAGGTTGGCCCTTGGTTAGATTTGGATCATCTAGCTGTTACATGGCAGATGTATTTGAATGCAGACCCGCCTGACTCTGTCCCCTGCTTATAGGTCTGCTCTCTGCAAAGTGCCTTTCTGTATGCAAAAGCCAAGGGAAATGGCCTTTTCAGTTGAACTACTTGGTCATTCATTCTAAAGCAGATAGGCATTCACTCACTTTTTCAGTCACTATGATACTTGAGTATTTGTGCATGTGTATAATAGTAGATAACAGGACTCAGGCAAAGAGCAAAGATTACACGTAAGGAAATATAATCACTGTCCTCTGATAGTGAGGAACGATCATTGCTTGCTGAGGACAGTGCTTGTTGGTGCAAACACCAGTGAAAAATACATTGGAAAGAAAATTCTCAGCATTACAGAACTGAACCCACTTTTTTTCCCACCATGAGGAATTATTACATGTTTTTAGGTTTTGAAAATGTTTTGGTAATAAAATCCAATCAAGCCCTTCCTTTATCATTTTGACGACTTTATTTATGGCTGATGCTCCTATTTGTTTGGAATAACTTTGTGAACAAACTCTAGGTAACTGCTGAGGGAGGTGAACAAAATTACAATACATTTCAGGATCCCAAACAGCTTCATTTCAACTTCCTCATTGAACTGCCCTTTCTGTTTATATGTATCTAACCTTGGAGTAGAAAAGTCCTTTCTAAGGATACGTGCAAAGGCAAAGTCGCTGAAGGAAGAAAAGTACGTAAAAAGCAACTGAAAGGAAAAATCACAAATGACCAGAACATTTATTAAAAGATTTTTGAATCCCAACTTAAAAAAAAAAAAGAGCCTTTCACCAGTTATCTCATGTAAAAATGAAATGGAATGGTGATCTGCTGCATGCTGGTTCCTCAACAAGGAGGTAGCCCAGTCTGCTGGGCCCAGTTGTGCAAAACATCTATGGGAGCTACTTGGGCATGTTTCAAAGCATCTATATCCTTTGCCTTAGGAATTCTGCTTCTAGAAATCTGTACTAAGAAAATAATTAGAAAATGCACAAAGATAGTCATTATAGCATTATTTCTAATACCAAAAAGTACAAATGAGTCAGTTGTCCCATAACTAAAGATTTAATAAATATATCATGATATAAGAGAATAGCATGCCCACATTCAAAAACAGTTAATGCTACAAACAATGGTTAATGGTATTTATGATATCCAACTATTTTGTATAACATTTTATGTAAATTACTCCAGGATTCCATTTTTGTTCAAAAGAAAATACAACCAAGCCTAGAAAAAAATTCCGTACACACACACAAAGGCAGGTCAAATGTTAATGGTTGTCTTCTATGATGTGATATTACGGATGATTGTTTTCTTTTTCTCTCTGTGACATTCTGTGTTTTTGTATTGACTCTTAAATTTTACACGCATTCCTCTATTTTGAAAAGTTGTAACTTTAAAAAGAAAAAATAACTGTCTTCTATTTGGATCTGCTTCTTCTGTGTGCTGACCCGGACTGCTCCTGCCTTTCTTCAGGTTGCATTTTCACGGTCCAAGTGCGCACCGAGAGGGACGGCCGCTTCCGAGGCCTGGGGAGTCCCGAGGGCCACCCGAGCTCCGGGCGCAGCGTGGGCCAGTGCGGCGCGACTCCCTGCGGGGCGGTGGAGTGCCGCAACGGGGGCACGTGCGCGGACAGCGGCTCCACCGTGTAGTGAGTATGGCGTCACCGGACCGGGTCGGGCGCTTCCTTCTAGCTGGGTACCCCACTCGCGGCCACTGCACTGTCACCGGTACTCCGCTGCCAGGGGTACTCCACTCTCACGGGTACTCTGCTCTCACGAGTACTCTAGCCTCACCGGTCCTCTATTCTCATGGGTACTCCATTCTCAATGGTACTCTTCACTCTCAGGGTACTCCACTCTCAATGGTACCCTCCACACTGGATGGTATTTCAATCTCACTGGTACTCTGCTCTCACTGATACTCCACTCGAATAATATTCTACTCTTACTGGTATTTTGCTCTCACTGATACTTTACTCTCAATGGCACTCTCCACTGTCACTGGTTCTCCACTCTCAATGGTCTTCTTCGCTCTGAATGGTACTCTCCACTCTCACTGGTACTCTACACTCACAGGTATTCCACCCTCAGTGGTACTCTCCACTCTCAGTAGTACTCCATTCTCAATGGTACTCTCCACTCTCGCTGGTACTCTGTTTCCAGTGCTACTCCACTTACACAAAGTAGGAATAGAAACCTATTTTCATATTTTAAATGTTCTTGTATAGACTTGCTAGAGATGGGAGTACAGGTGAAGGCAACTGGAATAGGGGCAGCACGGAATTTACACCACCTTCTCAATTTTGTTAAACACAGAAGGTGAATCACTACATCTCATTCCAGGTGCCTTGGAAAATCTAGCTTAAAGTCATAGGATGGAGATCATGGACAGAAATGCTAACCACACAAAGGCCTAGGTTTTGGGATTTGCTTTCATATGTGGTTTGAGTTACTGTGGTAAGGGCCTTCTCTAGGTAGGCAATAGAGAAACTACACAACTTGGCATTTGAACTAGTGTAGTATGAAACCAAACGTGGACCCGTTGAATAAGAAGGAAAGAAGTAATAACTCATAGTAATAACTCCTTTCATAAGCATCTGCTCTGTGCAAAGTTGTATATGAGGAGCTCTGGGAATAGCCAAGGAAAGAGGAAGAACGCACTCTGTCCTTCCATTTCTTATACCCTCTCTCATCACAAGTTTCCATGTCTCCTATCGGTACAAGACTAAAGGAGCAACTTGTCAACTGCTTCCCACAGGACACATCAGAAGGTCTGACGCACTCACCAGGAGCCCTGGCTCTCTGAAAGCGGCTGGGAAGTGGGAGCTGGAGCTTGGGGGTCGGAGTCTCTCCTGCAGAGGGTGTAGTTTAACAGTCGTGAGTGAATCCCTTACCCTCCCTGAACAATCCTACACCCCACCTCCTCTCTTTAGAAAACGGTCAAAAGCAAAGCTCAAACAGGTACTGATCACTGTAAAATTTTCAGAGAAAAAATCATGGGTAGTTTGACCAAGCCCATGGAAGGATGAAGGACAAACCTGAGGCTTGGGATGCCACCATCAGAGAGCAGTTTTTGTCGGCATTAGTTTTACCGTTGTGATTTCACCATAATTTCTCTACAATTTTTAATGAAGCCTTTAGTTTACTTTACAATGTATGCTACTTTAATGTGCCAAACAGTTAAGTTTAATTAAAAGCACAAATTTACCTCAGTTTATCTAATGAAATGCGGTCATTTTTCAGGTGCTTTTACTAGGTTTTTTTTTTTATTTTTAATGTGCTAACAGACAAATTGATGGTGAAGAATGTAATAATAAACAGGGACCCTGGGAAGTAACAGCAGGAAAGCACATGGACCTGAAGGCAGGGGTGGGAATCCACCCAACTCCTCATTACTCCATAGAACAAAGAGCCTAACTGAATTTAAGAGCCACCTGACCTTATCTTGGAATATATAGTGCCAAGTACAGATGGGTACTCAGAACCATGTGCAGATTATTTTGATTAATATAGAATTTTTCTCGAATTGTGATGATAAAATTAATACTGTACGATTTCACAGCGCTTCATAAGTAATGAAGCATTTCTTTACATACATTAGTTCCATTGTTCCTCATTAAAACCTTCTGAATTATACTCAGCCAGTATCCTAATATCCAGGTTAATAGGTGATAAAATAAGTCCCAGGGACAGTGAGTAAATCAAGAGCATGTGTGAGCACCTTGAGAGAAGCTCCCAGACCCAAGTCGGATCTTCCAGGTCCTGGGTCAAGATTCCATCCAGAACCTACATAATATGAAATGCATTTTTAAATAGCTAATAATTAAAATAAGGTAACAAAAGTGTTAAGTAGCTCTTTCACTACTAGTTGTAATCTGTTCATTTATTCTTAACTTTAAAAAACAATGCTGGGAGTTCCAGTAAGATGGCAACGGCACAGGTGGGACTGTGAAATTCTCCAAAAGTGAGTTTCCATAAAGACTCTTACTTTCCTTCCCCCATCCCCCCTGCCCCCTCCCCTCCCCACCCACCACCAGCCGCACTGGTCTGAGGCCTAGAGACCCTCAGTCCCACCCACGGCCAGCTACCGCAGCACCTCTGCCACTGCTGTACCACCCCAGGTGGCCCTGGGCCCTGGCCAAGTGGAGCTCACAGCTCCCTCCCCAGCTATACCATCTTACCTGGCCCCAAACCACCAGCTGCCACCTGTGGAGGCCGGCGGATACTGCCTTGCAGAGATATGGCTACACTGATCTGCCCAGCACTCAGCCCTCCCTGGCTGGGTGCCCAGCCCAGTCTGGGGCCGGCAGCCTGAGGAGGCCCTCCACGCCTGCCCCTCAGAACTACAGGCTCGATTCCCTCCTGGGGTGCCCCACCAGGCCCAAGGCCACCTCTGCCCATGCAGGCCCCCAGCGCATGTGCCTCCAGGCTCTGCACAGCCGCCAGGCTGAAGCACCCAAAGTTGCAGCCAGTGCTCCACCCTCGGAGTTCCGGGCCCCTGCCCTGGGTTCTGGGTCCCCATCCAGCCCCATCTCAAGCTGCCATCACCCAGGGAGGCTCTAAGCGCCCCTCCCTCAGAGATACCAGCTCCATTCCTGGCTGAAGTGCCCTGTGGGGGTACCAAAGCGGCTGCCACGACCCACCACCTGCCCTATCCACAGACTGGACTAGTGGAGAGAAAGGACAAGTGGAGAGAAAGGATCAGTGAAAGAGGAGCCGCCCACTGCAGCCATTTTACAGGCAGAGATTTGCATTGCCCCACCCATCTATGAGCAGCCTCCACCTTGGTTTCTAAGGTAACATCACCAAACAGGAGACAAAAGGCCTTCCCCTATGCTGAATCAGACTCAGTCTTGTGGCAGACCTCTCAGGCAGCAAGCCAAGGGAACCAACCCAACCTATGAGTAAGTCTATCTGCCTGCAAAGGGAGAGGCTAGAGAGCAGAGCTGAAGAAACTTTAGACATTCAGGAAAGATTCCAGAGCTAGTCTGGTTTCTTATTTTGATTTTTTATTTTATTGTTTTGACTGTTTGTTTTGCTTACTTTTGTTTGCTTTTTGGGTTAGACTACTTGTTTGTGTTGGGGGAAAACGCATCAAAAGGCATGAATTTGTTGGACTGTCTTTGTGTGATTACAGGTATGCTTTAGGGAATCTTGTTTGTTTGTGTTTTATACTTTTCTGGCCTTGTGTCTCTTTTCATTCATTAGTTGGTATGTATGTCTGTTTTCCCTCTTACTCTTCTCTCTCTCCAACTTCCTGGACCAACCCCCTTCTTCCATTATTTTCCTTTTTCTTATCTCCTTTGGTTCCAGGGAGCAAACCTAAATCCCACTGCATGGACAGATTGTAAGGCAGTGGGAAGTGGGTTCCAGTGTGCCCATACACCTATTGGTGGATACTGGGAGCTGCAGATAAATTCTGAATCACAACTTCCCCCCAGTTAAATCTCAAAACTGCAAAAAGTACACCCCAACCTACAGTCCAGCCTCAAAAGTGAACAAAGTCAGAGGATGCTCATAAGGAAGAACAGGAGATTGAACAAAAAGAAGTAAAAGCAACCCCACATCCCCTGAAAAACAGAATTAAAGAAGGGGAGGGAAAGGGGGAGAGAAAAATCTACACAAATGAAGAAAAGCCAAAAGAAGAATATGGGTCTCTCACATACCCCTGGGAGGTCAGACACTGAGAAAACTGACTTCGGAATGCAAACAATGAAGAGCCCCCAGAATGACTGGTCTCAAACTACAAACCCAGATATCAAGACATTAATGGAGAGATTCAAAAGAATTGAGGAGAGATAAGAGGAAACTAGGAAGGAGTTGATAACTGAGATAACAGTAGTAAAAAATACTGTGAATGAAATAAATAACACACTGATAAGCATGGAAAGCAGAATTAGCCAAGCAGAAGAAAGAATCTCAGAACTTGAGAA
>CAUYQG010007767.1:51-12273 GCA_963574415.1 Tarsius wallacei | reverse complement strand
CTTGTCTCTTTAAAAAATAAAAAATTTGTTGTGTGTTGTAGTACGTACCTGTTGTCCTGGGATGTTTAGGTAAAAGGATTACCTGAGACCAGAAAGTCGAGGTTGCGGTCAGCCATGATCGTTTTATCATGTCACTATACTCCAGCCTGGGTGACAGAGTGATACTTCGACTCAAAAAAAAAAAAGTCCTGTAAATATTGCACTCTACTCGACATGATATCCATATTTTAGTCTGGCTAAGATGAGCTATGCCAGATGAATAAACTCCTGGGTCTTGAAGGCTTAACCATAGCAGACGTTTACACTCAGGCAAAGTCTGATGTGGGTCTGTGGATCCTGACACGGGCTCCAGGCTGCTCCCAATCTGGGCTCTCCTCCCTCCACCATGACCTCCCAGCTGCTCCAGGTGAGATGATGGGATGGCAGGACAGCAGGGGGTGTTCAGGGAGGAGTTGACTCCACCTCTACCCACACATCCTTGACCAGAACCCAGTCACATGGCCCTGATGGAAGTGCTGGGACAGTGGGAAAGGTGGTCTTTCTGTACACCCAAGTAGAATACATGAAATGGGACTTGGTGAACATGTAGTATTGTGTTTGCCACAGTTCATATTGGTCTAAATATAAGAATGTTTTGCACCCCTTCACTCTTCAAATAAAATGGCCGCTCCAAGGACGTAACCATGTGTATCTTAGGGCTGCACAGAACACCCTGCACCATCAGACTCTCTAGGGGAAGGGGGCAGATAGAGGTCACATGTATTTCCTGACTCAGGAGTCACAGGGGAATGCTGGGGGTATCTTGTCCCTTCCCACCAAGAAAGAAAATCCTAGGCTCAGTAGCTTGGGGGCAGCTCAGTGCCAAGGTCCTTAGGCCATTTCCCCATCACCTGAAGTCCAAAGCACATCCCCACTGAAGTTTCCCCTTGAGGAAAATGGGAACTGAAAATCCCAAAAAGAGTGTCGGCCCTTCCAGGGCCAGAGCTGAGCACTCAGACCATGCCCCAGGGGACATCTGGCCTAGAGACCGGGCTCAGGCCAAGCCAGCTCCAGCTAGCCTGTCCACTGAGGGGGTAGGCCTTGGACAAAGTGGGCTAGAGACAGTGAATCCAATGACATGACATGTCTTCTTGTAGCTAGTGGCAGTTGTGTCACAATTAAGACAGAGCAGTGGCAGGGAAATGGAAATTACATTCTCAATTCACATTTACTGAACATATACCATGGCTTGACCATGCCAGGTACAATATATCACTAGTTCAATTAATCTGAGAAACATGCTCAGGGAAGGAATATTCCTATTATCATCCCCCCCCCTTTATTAGAGACAAAGTCTTATTCTGTCACCCAAGCAGGAGTGACAGAATCATAATTCACTGTAGCCTTGAACTCCTGGACTCAGGTGATCCTCCCACCTCAACCTCCTGAATAACTGGGACCACAGGCATGTGCCACCAAGCCCAGCTAATTTATTATATTTTATTTTTTGTAGAGCTGGAGTCTTGCCATGTTGCCCAAGCTGGTCTCAAACTCCTGATCTCAAGCGATCCTCTCATCTCAGCCTCCCGAAGTGCTGGGATTACAGGTGTGAACCACTATGGTTGGCCATCATCCCACTTTACAGTTGAAGAAACTGAGGTTCAAAGCTGAGATGTAGTGATGTGTCCAAAGTGGGGTGCCACAGGTTGTCCATGCCAAGGTTGGTTTGGATTTCGGCCTCAGAGGGCCCTCTCTCCAAATTGCTGCTCTGTGCCACCATGTTGAAGGGACATTTCCCCCCTCCAAAGCAGGTGGCTCTGCCAATGAGGGTGAGCCCTGGGACATGGGAGGCTCTGGGGGAGGCTTTTAATAGCAACATGTCAGCAAAGCCCTTGAACTTCATGAAGTCCTTGAGGAAACGCCCCTCCAGCCCCTGCTACCTGGAAGGTGCCCCAACTCAGCATGGTTTATACAGCAGGCATACACTTGGAGTCACCGAGAGGGATCTGCCTTCGTGAGTCATGGGGCTTGGCAGCAAGGTGATGGCAGAGGGCAACGTAGAGAAGCTACAGGAGTGGGGGAATGGGTGACCATGTGTTGAGGACCAGCTTCATCCCTGGCCTTCATGGCAAGGTGAGCAGCCTCGCTCCCCTTAGACAGGTTTGGAGAAGTCAGGTGCTTTGCATGAGGCCACAGAAGGCCCCTGCCCCTGGCCTTGTGGCCACCACAGAAGCTCTGAGCCTGAGCAAGTCACAGCTCCATGACACCTGCAGGGAGAAG
The DNA here is from genome assembly GCA_963574415.1 of Tarsius wallacei. NCBI lineage: Eukaryota > Metazoa > Chordata > Mammalia > Primates > Tarsiidae > Tarsius > Tarsius wallacei. The sequence continues at coordinate 10,014 of CAUYQG010007767.1, read as the reverse complement.
GAAGCAGCTGCCCACTTTATTGCAGGCCAGAAAGTCTCTTGGCTCCAACCACCTGGGGCCACCGACATGTGAGCAAGCAGCATTACCACATCCAAGCATCAGCCCCAAAGCCTGGGCTTCTGCTCCACAGCTGGCAGAGAGAGGCTGCCCACGCAGCTTCATGCTCCGGCTCAGGGCTCGAAAGCTTCCTCTGCACTCACAAGCTGCATATGATGTGACGACTGACAGGAGGGGAGAGGACAAAAGTCTCGTTAAGAAAGGGACCTTAAGTATAGAGGCAAAGGGCCCTCTGATTCAGGGCCAGCCAGAAAATTCCATTTCGTGTTCACTCACATTTCACATTCTTTACTTGATAAAATATAGATGAATATTATACATTTTACATTAATTCGCCTTTAAAAAGACTTTTTTTTTCTTTTTTGGTGACAGAGTCTCATTCTGTCACCCAGGCTGGAGTACAGTGACACAATCACGGTTTACTGCAGCCTCAACCTCCTGGGCTCAGATTATTCTCCCGCCTCAGTCTCCCATGTAGCTGGGACTACAGATGCATGCCACCATGCCCAGCTAACTTTTTTTTTTTTTTTTTATGGAGACAGGGTCTTGCTATGCTGCCCAGGCTGATCTTAATATTTTAAAGAATTTGATTCTTATAGCTGGAAAATTCACTTCCATAGAAACTCATTTTTCAAAGACACTGGTTAAAATGAGATCCTGAGGCATGAAAGAGAAGTCACTCCACCACTGGGACCTTTTGTTGTTGTTATCTTTTTAAAAAAATATGCAATATAAATATGTATGTGTGTGTATATATATATGTACATACATTCATAAATGCACATGTAACATCAATGCATATAGATATATATGGCTAAAAACAAGTAAAAATAGCACAAAAAGGTATTCAGTGACAAGTAACCCCCTTTCCATCCCTGTCCTTCAGTTCTCCAGTTCTGCCCCCAGAGGTAATATTGTTTCTGGATTCGTGTGCCCTTCCTGTGCACCTGCTGTGCAAGATTTCTTGCACATGTGTGGATTCCACTTTTCCTCTTTTTTATACCCCGGCCTGCACTCTGACTTTTTCACCTAACACTTGGACATGTGGCATGCCATGTGCGCGTAGGCGGGCCTCTGTTTTATAACGGTGTCACGGCATGCCATTATACGACATACTCTAATTATGCATCACACGTTCGTTGACTGAACTGGTCCTCAGTTATGTATTTAGATTATTTCCAGTTTTCTGTTACTACAGAAAGTGTGGCAGGGATTGTTTGGTTCATGCATCTTGATGTGCATGTACAATGCGGCCTAGAATTGGCATTACTGGAGCAAAGGGCACAAGCATTTTAAATTGCAATCAATATTGCTAAACTGCCTGCCAAAGAGGTTGGATTGGCTTGGTTCCCCCAACCATGTGTGAGAGGACCAGCCCCCTATCTTTCCCAACACAGTATGTCGTCAGAAGCAGCATCATCTCATTACAAATTTAATTTTCATTTCTCCCATTGTGAATGTGGTTGAGACTCTTTTTTTGCCGATCCTTTTCCTGGTGATTTGTAGTCTCTCTTTGCAGATGAAAAGAATTAGCCTTTTGGCATAGTTTTGCAAAATATGTTTTCTCTGTGAGTCATTTTCTGGCAGCCACCACCTCTCTGCCCCCCCAGCCCAGCCTCCATGGGCTGCCAGAGTGGCCTTTCTGGAAAGCCAAGCTGACCATGTCACCCTCCATAAAGATACAAAGTGGCTCCCATTCATCAAGGTCCAGTTAGTTCAACGCCTCGCCTGGTTGGGGGATCTTTCCCATTTGGGGCCCACTTCCCCCCACCTCCCCCATCAACAGCGCCACCATGAGCAGCCAGGAAGGTTGTGCTCAGCACAGGGGCAGGGACACACCACTCACCTGAGTGGCGCCCTCTAGAGAGGAGCCATGGGGCAGCCCTGCTGAGCTCCCATAAACGTTACCCCCAAGTTTTTGCTATTCCCCAGCGGCCCCCCTGCCGTCATCCTGCTAGTGCTGGTCTTCTTCTGTGCCCTCCTCCTGCCCCTAATGCCCCCTCCCAGTGTGGGCCTGTCGGTGCTCACTGCCACTGCTCCCTCCCCGCAGGGTGTCCCTTTAACCCACGTCATGATGTTCTCTGTACCAGACACTCCCAGGGCAGGGCTGTGCATGTTCATAGTTCATGTCCGAATTCCCAGCCAGGGCCTAGCATGGAAGAGGCGCACAGAACTTGTGTGCAGAATGGGGGTAGGAGAAGAGGGCTGGGGAGGGAGAGATGGCACCTCTGACCACGCGCTCAGTGGGCAAGAGGCAGAGGGTGAAGATCTAGAACCTCCTCAGTCCTCTCAGCCTAACTTCAAGTTGTGCATTTATCCAATAGGCTGCTCTTTCACATAAATATCCATTAAATGCTTTGTAAAATGCAAATTTCTAAAACTGCTGCAGACCTGTCCTTCCTAGGTAATTACAGTCTGCCCCGCGAGTCTGCAGTGAAGGCCTTTTTATTTAGCAGGCCCAGTGTGCTTTCCAAATCACAAATGGAGGCCTTTTCAGAGAGCAGGTTCTCTGCCCTGCCTCACCCCCCCTTCCCGAGAAGGGCATCGTAGGAGGACCCTGGTGGGCACCAAGGCCTCGGCCAGTGGGATCTGTCAGAGGCACAGGGCCCCAGGGCCCTGGTGTGAGCACAACAAGATGTGGTCCCTGCATGCCTGGAGCCCAAGGACCAGGGAAACTTGCCGACAGGCAGGGCTCCACCAAGGGTGGAGGGCAGGAGCCCTGTAGGATGTAGGGCACAGGCAGGACCTGGGCAGGACCCACAGGCTATGCTGTAGGCTTTCTCCTTGCCATGGAGAGTGTTCAGAAGACGACACCAGCAGGATTGTGTTTTTAGAGAGGTCTGAGCTTACAGTATGGGCGGGGCAAGAGGGCATGGAGGGGCGGGCTGAAAGGGGTGGGTGGGGGGGAACAGGTGGGAGGGCTGGCACTTCCAACCCAGCCATAGCTCTAAGGGGAAGGGCATATGCTCAAGAGGTGTTTAGTGGCGAGTTGGACTGAAGCTCCCTGTGGGCGGGGCCCAGCCCTCCTACAGGAGACCACAGCCCAGCACCTGGAACGTAACTTGGCACACAGAAGGTGGGATGTTCTGGGGATGACAGGTGAGAGAGGAAATAATAAACAACTGAGTGGATTTAACAGATGGGGAAACTGACACACTAGGTGGGGTGGGGAGAGGCAAGTATCTCAGGTGAGGCAGACGATGACCCCAAGTGGGGCAGATTCAGCAGCAGGGCCAGGAGGGAGGCCAGAAGTCGGGAGCCCAGGCCCCAGGGCCGTGTGACATCCTGGCTCCGCCCGCCTGACACACACGCACCTGTTTTTGTAACATCATTTCCCCACACACCCACAGGCAGGAGTGCCATCCCAGTAAATAAATCTGGGCCACATTTCAGCATCGTTGAACGTCCCGGGAAGGCTGGGTCACGTGGCACCCAGAAGCGGCCCATTAGCTGCCAGGCTGAAGCATGTCATATTGAATTCCACGGCCTCCAGGGCCCAAGAGACCCCTACTGCTCTCAAATCTGCACTGATTTATGAGAATGCAATTGTGCTGCTTATTTCCTATAATGAACATGTCAACCCCTCCTCTCACCAGGACCATCTCTCCAAACCTCCACCAGGGAAACAGTACAGGGAAGTTCTTGAATTCACTCCCTGCTACCACTTGAAAGGAAGAGGGGCTGATGCCGAAGAGGGGTCATAGGGGCAAGGGCCAGGGCTGCAGCTGGACCTGGGTGCAACTTGCAGAGAGATGGTCTCAAGACATTGACTGCCCTCCTGTCCTGTCCCCCTGCCCCCGCCTTCTGCCCTGTGCCTCCCTCCCTGCCCGTCTGCTCCCGCTCTTGAGTGCCCCTGTCCCTTACCCCCCACCACACTGCTCCCTGCTGCAGCAGAACCTACAGATGGGCCAGCTGGGGACTCGGCCCCTGATGCCCACAAGCTGGCCACACTGCAGCTGCCTCTGCCAAACCTCCTGGAAGCCACAGGTGTGTGACACGCCACACCCACCACACCTCTTCACAAACTAAAATGGAACACGTGCCCACACTGGTATACAAACCACACCTTGACAGAGCCACACACAAAAACACACCCATAGCTACCCACTCACATTCCAAGGTATAGGCTACGCCTACCCACACCAACACAGGGCACCTTCACCATGGCTGGTATATCCAATACTCACACGTCCACACACACAAACACGCACATCCACATAAATGCATTTTGAATTTCCAAGCAGCAGGTAAGCTTTTTCTAATCCAAACCTTTTTACGCTTATTTTGTTCTATTACAATTTTATATATAATTCAAGTTATTTTGACATCTCATCTTTTCTCTTTTTAAAAAAAATTTTATTTATTTAATTTTTTTAGAGACAGGGTCTTGTTCTTCACCCAGGCTGGATGGAGTGCAGTGGTACAATCATAGCTCACCACAGCCTTGAACTCCTGAGCTCAAGTGATCCTCCTGACTCACCCTCTTGAGTAGCTGGGACTACGCCTGGCTAGTTTTTAAATCTTTTTTAGATGGGACCTCATTGTATTGCCCAGACTGGTGTGGAACTCCTAGCCTCAAGTGATCCTTCCGTCTTGGCCTCCCAAAGTGCCGAGATAACAGGTATAAGCCGGTGCACCCAGCCTCTTTTTATTTTTAATTGACACATAATTGTACATATTTATGGGGTCCAGTGTTCCATACATGTATATAAAGTTGAATGATAAAATCAGAGGAATGAGCATATCCATCATCTTGAACGCTCATCATTTCTTTGTGTTGGTAACACTCAAAGCTCTCTCTTCTAGGTATTTGAAAAGATACAATAAAAATATTTAACTATAGCTACTTTACAGGAATATTCCTCCTACCTTGCTGTAACTTTGTAACCATTACCCACGTCTCCCTTCCCCTCCGACTCCCCTACACAGCTTCTAACTACCACTATTCTGCTCTCTACCTCTACGGATCAACGAATCAACCAACTTATTGAGTGAGAACATGCAGTGTTGGTCTTTCTGTGCCTGGCTTATTTCACTTAACATCATGTCCTCCAGGTTCATCCATGGTGCTGCAAATGACAGGATTTCATTCATTTTAGGGTTGAATAGTATTTCACTGTGTACCTATACCACATTTTCTTTATCCACTCATCTGTTGATGAAATTCCCAAGCAGAAAGTAAGCTTTTATTATTAATTCTTACTATTATTGGTCTGTGGTTAAGAACTATGTTCTTTCCTTCATTGAACCTATTGGGTGCCATGTATCATGTTACGTGTTAAGTATACAAAGTCGAATAAACTTGAACTTCATAGCCTAATAACAGAGAACAGAAAGAAATCAACATTGACAATCTGATGAGACTTGCTACAACAGACGAATCCCAGGACCTACATTTTCTTTAACATATTTCATGTATTTTTCTCTACTGAAGTTGATTCCTTTTTTTGTTTCTATTACCTGAACTTGCTGGACAGAAAAAAATAGATATTTATGATTTTCATTTGCTTTTCTGAATTATTGGTGTGGACGAGCATATTCTCATTTATTTATTGTCCATATATGTTTATTCTTTTTTGACTTGCCACTTTGTATCTTTGGCCTGTTTTCTTGCTGGGATGATTGTCCAATGTTTCAGTTTTCCAATGATTTGTCTTTTGCATTATCCTTGGATACTTCTTCAAGCCGATGTTCTAGAATGGATGACTCTGACCTTTCAGCACATGTGTTCTGTTTTCCACCATTGACAAGGACATTCGTTCCTTCCAAGCTTCTGTGTTCCCGATCACTCCTTTCTCTCAACAGCACACCCTTATTTACTGATGAAGCATTATTTGAATGACCCCAGCATTCAAATAATGGAGAGGGTTCTGCGTCTCCGATGTGCTAACACTTCGTGGAGGGTGGGAGCAAAACAAGGCCACCATTGCCCAGTGGAGATCGATGATGATCCCAAAAGGATCCTCCTTGCGTATTTTCACTGCAGGTTGGCAGCGGGGTCCTTCTCAGGGTGGAGCGGGCAGCAGCCCCATCACTCTCTCCTGATGCTTGCTTCTCTTCCTCTGATGAGCATCACAGATTCTTCCTGCCTTGCCTTATGCAGGAGCTACCCAGGGTGCCTGTTACACTTTAGAATCCTTGCAATTGGAGACATTGATGCAAATCTATGATCTCTAGAATGTGTACACGCACATTTATGTGCATGTGTGCAGATATATAGTCATATATTCATTGGGGGTGTATATGCATATATACATGCATTTATTTCCTAGCTCTGTCTGCTGAAAAGGTCGTGCAGAAAAGACATTTTATGAGCTCTCAGCCCTTGGTTCCTAACACCATTCCCCAGGTTCCTCAGAAGAATGACTAATTCCAGAGCTGGGACAGGGTAGGTACAAGGTGAGCCCCGAGACATCTTGTTAAGCCAGAAAGTAGGAAGTGGTCAGACATAACACTGGGGCATGTCAGCAGGTCACAGGCACCAGCTGGAAGGGGCTCCCAGTGGCCAAATCTGGGACTGTTTTAGCACCAAAATAATTAGGTAATGAATGAGAAAGGTTTCAAGATGGGGCTGTATGAGTCCATGGTGATAGTAAATAGATAAGTCAGCATGTGGGGGGGATGAGAGAATACAGAGGGTCACCAGGTGCAATGGGAGGGTGGGTGGAGTTGGGAAGTCATTGTCTGCAGCCATCATAGTTAGAGACAGGATCAGTTAAGAATCTCTCATGACTGCTAGATCTAGGGGAGCATTCTGATGAGAAACAGAATATCTTTATGGTCTCAAAGTGTCTCCCCGCAGACTGCTCATTAACGGCAAAGAAAACCAAAAACCTTCCAGCAATTGCACAGTGAAGGAGTTGGACATCTTGGCCAGGTGATCACCGCCTGCCAAGGACGGGCGGGTGTCTTGAGCCTCCTGATGTGCTCCTCTGAGGATTCAACACGCTCTGTGCAACACCGGCTAAGAATGAGTAACCAGAAACGAGTTCCAAGGAAAAACCAAGCAAATGCAAAATCTGATTTCTATTTTTAAAAAAGGTGGGAGTGTCGTTGGCTGTATTCTTCCAAAATGTCAATGCCATAAAAGACCAAAAAGGCTCTGGAGATGTTCCAGAGCCAAGGAGGCTAAAGAGACATGACAACTGGCTGCAACCCCTGCCCCTGGGCTGACTCCTGAGCCAGAGGGGAAAAAAACTAAAAAAGGACATTATTGGTTCAATCGAGAACATTGGAATGTGACTGTCAGAGTAGATAAAAATATGTACCAACGTTAAACTGACTGAAGTGGATTATGTAAGAGAATATTCCTAATCTTAGTAAATACAAACCACTGAAGTATGTAGGGGGAGAGGCCATGATATACGTAGCTTATCTTCACAGAACTCAGAAAATGAATTGTGTTTGTGTGTGTGCATGTGAGTGTGTGGAGACAGATAGAGATAGATATATATAGAGAGAGAGAGAAGGAGGGAGTGTGCGCATGTGTGAGAGAGAAATTGCACATGATACAGCAAATGAGGTAAAAATATTAATAGGAGATTGTAGGTAAAAGGCATGAGTGTTCTTGGGACTGTTGATTTTCACAACTTATTCCCAAATCAAAAGTTTTTATTTTTAACTTCTGATTGCAGGGTTTAAAATCCTAGGCTATGTACAAGTATAATGATTAAAATTAAAAATAAAAGAACATAAAAAAAATACCGATGTTATATCTGTAATGAAATTGTGTCCATGATATACTGCCAATTGGAAAGAGTAAATTATTGATCTTTGTGTAGTGTGATTCTATTTTTATCTGAAAACTATTTGTTTGGGCAGGCGCGGTTGCTCATGCCTGTAATCCCAATACCTTAGGAGGCCAAAGTGGAGGGATTGCTTGAGGCCAAGAGTTTGAGACCAGCCTGGACAACATAGTCAGATCTTGTCTCTAGAAAATTAAAAAAAAAATAGCTGGGCATGGTGGCCTGCAACTGTAATCTCAGCTACTCGGGAGGCTGAGGTGGGAGGATTGCTTCAGCTTAGGAGTTCAAGGCTGCAGTGAGCTATGAACACGCCACTATATTCCAGCCTGGGTGACAGAGAAAGACTGTTGGTGTGTGCAGGAATAAAATCTGTCAGAAATCTTGATAAACTGTAAACAACAAATATCTATAAAGAGGGAGATTTGTAGGTAAGGAAATCCCTTCCAACTTTACATATTTCTGGTTTTTTTTTTTTTTAAACAGGTTTCAGAAAAAATGTGTACAAGTTTTCAAAATAGGCAAAAAGGATTCCTGGGTCTCCTAAATTCATAACTTGCCTTTCCCTGTCCTTGGGCCACTTCACAGTTCTGTAGGTTGTGAAAAACTGATCATAGTACATGTGATTCTCACCCACAGCAATGCAAACAGCTGTATTTTATTCTTTTTATGGCTGTAGTATTCCATCGTGTATATGTACCACATTTTCTCTAGCCATAATAATTAAAAATAAAAATGTTCTAAAAAAAGAGATGTGGCCTGGTGAGGTGGTTCACACCTATAATCCCAGCACTTTGGAAGGCCAAGGAGTTCAAGAGTAGCCTGGGAAACATAGCAAGACCTTGTCTCTACAAAAAAATTAAAAAACTAGCTGGACGTGGTAGTGTGTGCCTGTAGTCCCAGCTCCTCGGGAGGCCAAGGCAGAAAGGTTGCCTGAGTTCAGGAAGTCAAGGCTGTGGTGAGCTGTGATTATGCCACCGCATTTCAGTTTGGGGGACATTCAGTTTGGCAAGACCTCATCTCTACAATAAATCAAAAATTAGCCGGGTGTGGTAGCGCACGCCTGTAGTTCCAGCTACTTGGAAGGCTGAGGCGGAAGGATCGCCGGAGCCCAGCAGGTCGAGGCTGCGGTGGCCGGGAGCGGCCACTGCACTCCAGTCTGGGTGACAGAGTGAGACTCCAACTCCAAAAAAAATTAAAAATTAAAAAATTAAAAGATAATCATAGAAAGAAGGTCTAACCTCAGTCTCTCCAGTTCTGAAGTCCTTTTATTTCCCTATCCAACTGTCTTTTAGTTCCTGGTTCTTGCCAGTCCTACTTTCTAAGAAAGAAATATTTATTATAAGTTGTTTTGGAAAAATTCCATTTCTTCCTTAGTCTTTCAAGGGAGATAAGGAACTACTGCCAAAGCAATAGTTTGCTTTGTATTTTATAAACATTATTTTGTTTTTGAGTTTTGAATCTCCACACAGATTTTGTTCACTTCCAGACATGTAAAGATAGTGGAACTGTCCTTCCAAGTGAAGGAGGTTTGCTGCAGTAACCGGAATATGCTAATTATCTTACTCTGCTCTACCATAATGTAAGCTTCTAGCTCCAGCCTTTCTCACCCTTTCCCTTTAGTGTAAAGATAGGAAAAAGCTAAAGTGTTTTTCTTTCTATATATATAGATATGTACACACCACTCGCCACAACACTTCTGACACCAGATATGTGGGGGGTTTTCTCTACACACTAAGCAATTCTCCACCGGATATCAACTTGGGTGTCTTTTAATTCAGTTCAGTTCCGACACTACCTTAGAAATAACATCAGAATCCATAGGGTAAGGGCTCAGTACCACAATATGGTCCTCTACTTCAGATGCCAATTATAAGTTCCAGTATGCGACTTGTGCTTCTGACCTACTAGCTATAACCTAGGGTTTCCATGACTTCCTCCTTAGGTTTGATTAATTTGCTAGAGTTGCTCACAGAACTCAGAGAAACACTTTACTTATATTTACCCATTTATTATGAAGTATATTGTAGCAGGAAAAATAGAGAGGTCGTGACACCGAGACTATTATAGGAAGTGGCACTTTATTACGCTGGCCATCCCAGTGGGCCCGAGGGTCTAATGCATCCAAGTCAAGTGCCCCAGAACAGGAGAAGAGGGGTCTTAT
>CAUYQG010007766.1:0-29020 GCA_963574415.1 Tarsius wallacei | reverse complement strand
GCAACAAAAAACGGCAGAAGCACTAAAAGGCATAAAAACTGATGAGTTCAAAAACTGTTTTACGCAGTGGAAGAAGATTCTCGATAGGTATATTGTATCAATCAGAGAGTACTTTGAAGGTGACTGAGTTTAAACATGTAAGAATAAATACATAATTTTTTATAAATTATAGGTTTTTTTGGGTCCCCTCTTGTATGTGGTGTGTGTAAGATAAATATATGCATGTCTGTATTTTCTCTTTTGCTGTAACATTTTAAAGTAAGTTGCAGGTATTATGACTCTCCATATCTAAATAGTTAAGCATACATGTCCCCACACAAAAATAGTCTCTCGTAGGACTGTAATATCATGATCATACCTGTGGAGATTAAAAAAATAGTTCCATAGTGTCATCTAACATCTAGTATATACACAGTTTCAAAAATTCTTTTATATCTTTTTTCCCCCTTAAAATTGGGATTCAGTTGAGGTGAACATACTGCAACTGGTTGTTATTTCCCTTTTGGGCTAAAGCATTCCTCAAAGCTTTTGTTTTTTTATATTTTCTTTCCTTTTTTTGCTTTTAATTCATCTTGAACAGTACTAAATGCCCACAGAACTGGATAAATAACTAAAGATGAGGCCCTGATAAAGAGATGTTAATGAAAGCATATGAGAACAGAACAAATTTAATTTTATAAAGTAATTTTAGTGCTTTGTTTTATAACTTAGATGCTAATCTAAAACTTAGCCAAGCCATAGTTTTCTCATTCCATTTATTCACATTTAAAATAAAGTAGTAGTATTTGTCTTCCCTGTGATGAAGAACTATATTTAGAGTTTTCCCAGCCCACCCCACTTCACCTTGCACCCTTCACCAGCATTTCGCCTCATGACTTTTGTTTGCTTCAAATTGAATCTGAGTCTAAGCTCAAAGGGCACGCATTTTTGTTTATGACTAAGGGCTGATCTCTGAAGTTAGTGTAGTTATCAGACATTCCTCACATTCCATATGTCTAATTTTTAGTGCTTGGAGGATCTGGTGCTATGCCAGAGGAAAACAGAGGGTAGAGAGCACAAGGAAATACCACCAAAGAAAGTCTCCATGTAGTTATAAAAAGTCAGTCATGTGTTTAAATAGCAAAGCAAATGCTAGGTATGGAATTGATTTGTAGCATGTTAGCGCCATTCCTTAGACTGCTTAGGAGCATTTCTTAGTTTTCTGTTACTTGATTCTTGAAATTCCAACCCTGGAGCTTTAAAAAATCTGTGAGTCTTTCAAGGCCAGGATGAGGGGCTGTTCAACATTTGCAAGACCTAGTAGTACCCTGAGAGTGACTCAGTGTGCAGTTGGTGGGGGTTGTCAGTACAGATGTGGAGGTCACCAGAAAATAGATTCATTGAACACGTGCTGGATGAGCACCAGCCATGTTTTAGCCAGTAAGGACTACAGTGATGGACAGAATAAATCTTGGGGATATAGGAAGGAAAACTATGCCAATAAAGACAATAAATTCAGACATGATAGTAGCAGAAAAGAAATAAATGGTGTGATATGATATAAGGTGACTCCCTTAGATAGACTCATACATTAGTCAGTTCTGCTGAGGTAATGAACAACCTGTAAATCTCAGTCGCTTCCACGACAGCCATCTCATATTATATCAAGTCAGCTAAATCATAAATTTCAGGGCAGAGCATCATGCATCATCTATGAAATTGTTTGGCCACTAAAACTGCGTGTTTCAAAAAAAATTCAAATTTGTCTTGGCCAAATATACACATACCACAAAAGAGTAAGATTAGATTCTGATGTTAATAACTAAAAATATAACCTTTGTAAATTTAATGGAAAGCAATTTAATACAAAGACAGCGAAGAAGGAAATTGTAGGACCCTTGGTCAGAAGCTCTAAAGGTTTGTTATTTTTGGTGTTCAACAATGTTCAAGAAAGACTAAAAAGGAAGGGTGTTTTGTCTCCTTAATGAAGACATTATATATAAAATATATGAACAGACATTCTGTAGAAACGGAGTTTAAAAAAGCCTTAGCTGATATTACAAAAAAATCAGAGAAACACTTATGAATGTAGGCATACCTTTTTTGTATGTCTATAAACAGTCATTTTTGAAATGCTCAGCGTGCTTTCCAGCAGGTGCTTTTTCTCTGGCATGAGAAATTGTAGGTGCACCAAGACAGTCTGACTCATTTATCTTCTCAAAGCTTTCTTTGGTTTGATTGTGTGATGATCTGGTCAGACGCCTTCATTGTCTTCACGTTCTGGAAGGCCTGCACTTAACTGAGGGTTTCTTCCCACTTTGGGTCCCTGGAAGATCACTGAGAGTCAAATGCTAGATAATTTCATTTGGGTCAATTATGTAGCGATCTCTTAGTGAAAGACCTGGCTCTGCTAACAGCATCACTGCTCACAGCATTAGGGAATTGTTTGTCTAAGTCTGGCAGGAATACAATGTTCATATGGCTAAACCATTGTACTTTTTTTTGTGTGTGTGTGTGTTGGAGTCTCACTCTGTCGCCCAGACTGGAGTGCAGTGGCCGTTCCTGGCCACTGCAGCCTCGACCTGCTGGGCTCCGGCGATCCTTCCGCCTCGGCCTTCCAAGTAGCTGGAACTACAGGCGAGTGCTACCACACCTGGCTAATTTTTTATTTGTTGTAAAGATGACATCTAGCCAAGTTGCCCAGGCGGGTCTCGAACCCGCAGGCTCAGGCAATCCACTCACCTCGGCCTCCCCAAGCGAGGGATTACAGGCTCAACCACCAAGCCCAGCTACCACCGTACTTTCTTGGTCAAGATTGACAGTGTTTTGACCTCCTGAGACAACACCAACTTTACACTATGAATGTTTTGAAATTTTTTGTGAAATTCATCTGCTTTGTCTCCAAATGTAAAAGTGGCTGTAGACTTTAAAAAAGTAAAGATCCAAAGGTGAAAGTGCATAACCGGATCCTTCTGCAGGCTATGGAATCTAGACTTAGCTTTTCAACTCTTCATTGACAGCAGCTGTGCCTTTAAACTAAGGCGCCTGGGCATGGAAGCCAGAACTCTGTGTGAAGCAGCAGGCTTCAGGGCTGCAGAGCCAGAAACTCCCCCAGGTGAGGTGCCTTGACCTCTGTCGCTTTACTGCTGCCATCCTTGTACACATGTGTGTAGCTGCATGGCATGCAGTGCTTTCTGAGGTTAACTTTGTAAATCTGTGTCTGAGTAAAATACTTGTCAGTATCTAACCTGCGACTTACTCAAGAATATTTGGTATGGTGTTGTTTTAGATGCCATTAAAATGGCAGTCAGTACCAGACTGTGCTGGAAAGACTTAATACAATGGTAATCTAAACTCATCAAGAAATGAGGTAGCGGCATATCTCATAAACTGTACTGCTGAGTGAAAAAAGTAAACTGCAGAATGATGAACTCAGTATATTATGTATGCTTTCTAGGCTTTCTGTAGAAGAAGGTCAGGAAAGGTGCCCACTGTAATGGTGGGAGTGGCTACTGGGGGGAGGGGTGTGAGTGCGGGCAGAAGAGCTGGTGTTGTCAACCCTGGGTGTTACCCACGGTGTCTAGTGTTTTGGGAGGGTGTATTTACGTGTTTTCTAACTAAAATCTTACGTGAAAAGAAAGATTTTAAACACTGTCTCCTAAGGCTCACCGCAACTGTGTGGAAAATAGATTATGGAGTGATAAGAGGAGAAATGTGGCCACCAGTTGGAAGGTTCATCCAGGCAAGAGATGCTGGTAGCTTGGACTAGAGGGGTGGAGGTGGAGAAGGTAGGCTATATGGATTGAGTCTACTTTCTGGAGCTTGAGCCTACGGGATGTTAATGGACAGGGACGCCTCAAGCATGACTGCCCTGCAGGTTGTGACGTGAGCATCTGGGTTTATGATGGTACTGTTTTCCAAGGTGGGATCATTTGGGGAAGTACTCGTGCAGGGAGAAAGCAAGACATTTTTAATAAGAGTTATGTCCAGTGTGGCTGTTGGACACCATGTGGAATATCAGGTAGATGCTGTCTCTAATAAGTCTGGATCTCCAAGGAAACGTCCAGCTGGGAATCACTCTTTGTCATCTCTAATAAACATCTGTTGAGCACTACCTACCATGGTATGTATTTGGCATACAGAGATGAAAAGCCAGTAGGAACTCTGTACTGAGCAGGCAAGTCAGCTATGGAATGTAAACAGTGTGAAATATTTGAATGGGAAAATATCTCCAAAGCTTATATGATGTCACTAAATAGTAACAGCCTCGGGAACATGGTGGCTTTCCCGAGAAGATCATGTTTGTCTTTTTTGTTTGTTTTGTTTTTGTTTTTTTATTTCAGTAGCTTTGGGGAACACGGATAGTTTTTCGTCTGGGCTTTAAGAGTACCCACCACCCCAACCTATGAACCATGTACCCAATAGTTGATTTTTTTGTGCCCCCCCCGAATCTCTAGGGTTCATTATATCTTTTGCTGTGTCTTTGCAGATCCTTAGTTCAGCTCCCACTTATAAGTGAGAACATGCGATGTTTGGTTTTCTGTTCTTGAGTTAGTTCACTTAGGATAATATTCTCCAATTCCATCCAAGTTGTTGTAGAAGACATTCCTTCATTCTTTTTGCGAGCTGAATGGTATTCCATAGTGTATATATACCACATTTTCATTAGCCACTGACTGGCTGATGGGCAATTTAGGTTGATTCCACATCCTAGCAGTTGTGAATTGTGCCTCAGTGAACATGCGGGGTACAGGTGTCTTTTTAAAGGTAATGATCTCTGTCCTTTTGGGTAGATACCTAGTAGGATTGCTGGATCAAGTCGTAGATCTACTTTCAGTTGTTTGAGAAAGATCATGTTTGAATTAATTTTTAGGGAAATTAAACCTTAGAGGACAGCTTTAGTGTGAAGCTGAGAGAGGAGCAGGATGCGGGAAAAGTGGAGAAAGAGAAGGTGCTCCAGGGAGAGGGGACTACAGGCATAAAGGCATGCTTTTGGGGCAGCCCCTTCAGGCCCCCTCCCGCTGCGGGAGCTTTTCTGTCCTCAATAAAGCCTGCTTTCTCAAAAAAAAAAAAAAAAAAAAGCATGCTTTTGCTACCTGTGTGTCAGGCAGACTGATTTCTCCTTGTCCTCTCCTGGGCTCATTCTTGGAAGATTTTTTAACATTTGGCATCAGCAGCTACATGTCGTAGGCATCTACTGCTCAGATTTCCTGCTTCCAGCTGTGACATAGTATGGTATTTTCACCCTTTGCCATCTTGTCTCATGATTTCCTTGTGTTAATGAGGGTCTCTTATTGGTACTAGCTTATTTTTCTTCTCCGGTGTTTAGTATTTGTGAAACACTGTGCCAGTAACTCATGCCCACCATGTTCTGAAACCTTTTCTTTTCTTAAAAGTTAGGCTGGGATGCAAATCTTCATAGTAACATCATTCATAGTAGCTAGATATGGAAACAGTCCAAATACTGGTGAATGGACAAGCAAAATGTGGTATGGCTGTGCAACGGAATACTATTCAGCAATAAAAAAGAATGAATTCTTGATACATGCTATATAACATGTACCTCAAAAACATTATGCTAAATGATAGAAGTTAGACACAAGAAACCACAAATTGTAGTTTATTTATATGAAAGAAGAGGCAACTCTGTAGGGACAGAGAGTAGATTAGTGACTGCCTGGGGCAGCAGCAGGGATGGGGAGTTATGCAGATAGATGTGGAGCCCTCTTTTTTATTTTTCAGAGATAGAGTCTTTCTCTGTCACCCAGGCTGGAGTGCAGTGTGGCAATCATAGCTCACTGCAATCTTGAACTCCTGAGCTCAAGCGATCCTCCAGATGTGAGGCTCTGTTGAGGGTGGTAGGAATATGATAAGCTCAGACTCTATGGTAGTTTTAACTGTGTATGTTTATTAGAAACTACAGATTGGTATACTTAAAGTGGAAAAATTTTCTGGCATGTAAAGAAAAAAAAAAGCCAGGTTTGAGATTATTAGATTCTAGCATGAGTAATGATTGCCTAGATCAGGAAGACTTCTTGAGGTCAGGGTGATGGGAGGATGCAGGTGTTACTCTTGACCTCTTGTAGGGAAGGAAGCTGCAGCCGTGGGCTCTGGGCCAGCCGGGTTTCCTTGCCTGCAAAGATGACCTCCCTTTTAACAAATATGGAGTCTCTGAATCTGTGAGATGGAAAAGTGGGTGCTTTATCAGGGAGTCTAGCAGGATTACTCTTTGTTTAACTGAACTCCCACCTGCTTCTACTATCAGAAAGACCACCTGACTGGTATTAATTGAATACTTTTCTGATGGCACAAGGAGCCACACTCAAAGTTAATTTGTTTCCAAAGCAAATATGTTGATGTACTGTGGGAGTGTTTCCCACCATGAGACCACTTAACCACCTAGAGTTTAAGTCGTTGGTTGTGGAAAAACTGCTCGCAAGGACTAGAACCATGCTTAATGCATTATCCTAGTGCACAAAAGAGATGTTCAGTGGATGTTTGATGACCTGATAAATGAATGAATGAGATGTTGGTTTCTTGGTAGTTTTTGTTTTTTTAACGTTTTTTTGGCAGAAGTGGAAAGACTCTCTTTCACCAGGTGAAGTTAATTTTCTCAGCATTATTCTTGCTGTTATCTCCTCTTGTCCCATGAAATGTGGGCACATCCCAGAACCTTGTCTGGCTTATTAATCTCATCCATTACCTGATTTACCTGATCTCTGTGGAAGTTTCAGTCCATATTTTACCTGCATGCCCCTCTGCTATCTCAGATGCAACGCATTTTAAATTTAATGATTCCTGCTGATTTTGCTTCTCCATGCTGATATGATTATACGTTTTTGGAATGATCAAGTCATAGACTTGGAGGCTCTCTCTGTTAGTTACCAGTTTTGTGTTTTATTGAGTGCATTGTTTCCGTAACACCCCCAGCTTTTCACTGTTCATCTTCTGCTTTGAAACAGCCAGTGTCTGGGGACCCTACTTGTATTTGAAGCCTTTTCTCCTCCACGACCCCAATAGCTAGGCAGCCTCAAGTCCTGTTCATATTTCCTTTGCAGCAGCACTCCCACTGCCATTGTGAGCGTGACTTTTCTCCCTCCCAGTTGCAGCCACTTACTGTCCTGGTGGTAGAATGGAGGAGGGATCTCTTTTTTAACGTCTGTCCAATCCAGTAGCCCTCACACTGTAGCAAGCATCAGAATCATGTGGAGAGATTGTTAAGACAAATTGCAAGGCCCTACTCTCTGATTTACTGGTTTTGGGAGCGGAACTGGATCACTTGTATTTCTAACAAGCTACCAGGAGATGCTGATGCTGCTGGTTTGGTGACCACACTTCGACAGCCACTGCTGTGGTCTATTTAGGGAACCACTGTTAGATCCCCCTTCCTTCAGTAAAGTTTGTCCCATTATTCCACTCCCTCCTCCACTCTTTCTTTGGCCTAGGATCATGTTTCCCAAGGTAGGCATTGTGGGACAGGGCTGTCACATGAAATAACTTGTTACTCTTTCCTCCACCTCCTTTCAACCCTCTGATTAGGTCGAGGAAGTCTGTTTGGTGCTACTAAGTCTTTAATACCTTATCGGTACTTACTAATTGACCTTCTTACAGGGAGCCAAGACACAAGCTCAAAGCCTTGTCCAGCAATTCTGCTAAAATTTTATAGTATTCTTTTTTTTTTTCGGTGTATTTCTTTTCTTTTCTTTTTTTTTTTTTTTTTTTTGAGTTGGAGTCTTACTCTGATGCCCAGACTGGAGTGCAGTGGCCGCTCCCGGCCCCCGCAGCCTCGACCTGCTGGGTTCCGGTGATCCTTCCGCCTCAGCCTTCCGAGTAGCTGGAACTACAGGCGCGCTACCACGCCCGGCTGATTTTTTATTTATTGTAGAGATGAGGTCTTGCCAAGTTGCCCAGGCGGGTCTCGAACCCGCGGGCTCAGTCCATCCACTGATCTCAGCCTCCCAAAGCGCGGGATTACAGCCTGAGCCACCGAGCCCGGCTCAGCCTGTAATTTATTTTCAATGGTATGTGTTATGAAAGGACTATAACTTGAAACCCAGAGTTAAGTAACGGAACCCAAAAGCCTTAAAGAATTCTTGTACATCTTCTATTAAGTTTCATACTTTAGTCAGTTTTACTTTTTTTCACACATTACTCTTAATTTACCTGAAATTAATTTTGGTGTAAGGAAGAGATAGGATCTAGCTTTTATCCCCTAACTGGGTACCCAATTTGGCTATCCTATATGTATGCTCACTGAAAGATTTCTAGTTTATTTTGTATTGGTTAAAGTCAGAAAATGTACATTGTATGAGCCTGTGTGTTTTCTAAAAGTACAGTTGACACTTGAGTAATGGGTTTAAATTACATGATTCTACCTATACATGGATTTTTTTCCAATAAATATATTGGACAAGTTTTTGGAGATTTGTGACAAATTGAAAAAACTTACGGATAAACTTCATAGCCTAGAAATACTACAAAAAAGTTAAGAAAAATTGAGAGATGTAAAGTTGAAAACCACAAGAATGCAGTATTAAATCATAACTGCATATAATTAACTGTAATAATACTGTACTACCGTAATGATTTCATAACCACCTTTAACTATCATGTGGAGCTCAGGTGTTGAGAGTGTCTGCTTACATTGTCATGTGATGCTTATCATCTTCATGTGGGCAGTTGTCTGTGGTGCATTGTGTACAGCGCCAAAGTGACCTTGCGGTTCTTCAGTATTTTTCATGTTTAGCACGGTCTTGTAAACCTTGAACAACACCATGGGACTCGTGTGAAGTGCCGCTAAGTGATGCTGGAAGTGTTCCCAAGAAACAGAAAACTCATGACATTTCAAGAAAAGATGGAATTGCTTGATCTGTACCACAGACTGAGGTCTGCAGCTACAGTTGCCATCACTCAGATGGACTATCTGGTAAACAGAAAATATAAATATGGTATTGATAAATGTCGTACAGTGCTGCCAGTGTATTTTCTCTTCCTTAGGGTTTCCTTAATAACATTTTCTTTAGCTTACTTTTATTGTAATAATGCAGTGTATCACATAACATACAAAATATATGTTAATGGACTGTTATCAGTAAGGTTTTTTTGTCAGCAGTAGGCTATTAATAAGTTTTTGGGGAGTTGAAAGTTATACATGGATTTTCAACTGTGCAGAGGGTTGTTCAAGGGTCAACTGTAAGTTCATAGATGGGCTGAACAAAATACTAAAATATTAAAACGGATATCACTCTATAGGAAAGCGGAGGAAGGACTTTAATAGTAGTTTATCCTGTTATTTCATGTTTTCTTCGTAGTGAACCTCTGTTAACTGTTTAAAGTATGCATTTGTCAAAGGCAGGACTCAAAACTATACTATATATAGTTTGATACCAGTCTTGTAATATGCGTATTTTTATGTATAAATCTGTATATATTTATTTTAAAACACAGTGTGGAATGAAACACATTATATTGTTAATTAGGATTATTCCTATAAGGAGTTCTGAGGTTATAGGGAGTAAAAAATTCCTCTCAGGTTCCTTAATTTTTTTAAATTAAAAAATGTTTTTAATGTATATAATTTTGATTTTTTTTTTGTCGAGATGAGGTCTCACTATGTTGCCCAGGCTGGTCTCGAACTCCTGGGCTCAAGCAGTCCTCTGGCCTTGGCTTCCCAAAGTGTGATAGGTATAACAGGCATGAGCCACCATGCCTGACCAGGTTCCTTAAGTTTTGATGAAAGTAATCTAGGTTCATTTTAATTGTTGAATTAACCTCTCCAAGAGAGACGTTGAGTGTAACAAGCTTCTGTCCATTCGTAGGGCTGTGCCCTGTGTCACTTCCTTGTTCTAACTGGAGCACTTTCTCCAGAGTGAGTTCTCAAGCTTCTTCCAGTCATAGACACTTAACAGTTGTTGTCCATAATGAAAGTGACTGGCTGATGTTGTTGTCCTGCAGGTTGTGGGGGGATTGAGGCAGTCTTGGTGGGTTTTTGTTTATCTGGACAACAGTCCTTTAAGTCCTCTTCCTCTCTCAAGCATTCCTACCTTCTTTGCTGGCATAGCCGCTAAAAATTTCAAACTATTTTCCCAAACCAAATAATCTGACAAGCAAACATTTTTTGGTACTTGGGAGAGAAAAGAGGCTCAGGTTAAAGTGTTTTCTTCTGTGGAATAAAAACATTTTTAGAAAACATAAAACTTTCTGAATTATTGAAACACCTCTGTTAAATTCTGTTCCATCTTTGAAACTTAGACTCTGTTTTCTGTTAAGCTATTTATTATGACACATAATGTAATTACAACAAATAAAGATCACAGGACCAAATATTTTGATGCAGTGTTAAAAGATTTTCTCCTATCCTGTTCCATTGTCAGGAAACATTTATCAACTGACACCTTAATATCAGCCTTCTTATTGTTATTTGAATAAATGCATTTACCTTTACATCTATGTAAATTGAAAATCTTTAAAAGAATACGTTATAATCCTTCCATGATCTGGTTGTTTTCTTATTTGTTTTCCTTTTTAATCTTCCATTTAACCAGCATTTATTATGTACCAACTGTGTATGAAGTAGGCATTGTGCTAGACAGGTAGCAGGGCAGGTTCCCTGCCTTTGAGAACTTCACAGTCTGGGGGAAGGACACTCGAGTAGTGACATCGTTTAGGTGGAAGCCGACCCTTGTGGGGGCAGGACGGGATTCATGGAACACCGCAGGAACGGCATTTCTGGGTTAACATGGAATCAGTGTTTTAAAGGCATGTTAATTTTGTCAACCTTTTTCTTTTTCTTTTTCTTTTTTTTGAGTTGGAGTCTCACTCCATCGCCCAGGTTGGAGTGCAGTGGCATGCTCATGGCCACCCCAGCGTCGACCTGCTGAGCTCCGTCGATCCTTTTGCCTCAGCCTTCCAAGTAGCCAGAACTACAGGCGCATGCTACCATGCCTGGCTAATTTTTTGATTTATTGTAGAGATGAGGTCTCATCATGTTGCCCAGGCTGGTCTCGAACCTGTGGGCTCAGGCAGTCCTCTCGCCTTGGCCTCCCAAAATGCTGGGATTACATGTTTGAGCCACTACTCTCCACCGTCAACTTGTTTCTTAAAAGGACTGTATCACATTACAAAGTCACTTGCAGTGAAAGTAACTGATTTCTCACATCCTCACCAGAGCTGCGTTTCATCACTAAGACAAAGCAAAACAAAACAAAAAACAAAAACTTAATTCTTTAACAGGCTCAAAATTAAGCCTCGTTATTGTAGTTGGCATTTCTTTTTATTATTAGTCATGTTAAACTTCTTCCCGTGTTGTTATTATTTTCCTTACTCTTGTGAAAATATTTTATTCACTTGTAGTCTTGGTATTATATTTGTTATTCTTTTTTTTGAGTCAGAGTCTAACTCTGTTGCCCAGGCTGGAATGCAGTGTGGCACATTCATGGCCACTGCAGCCTCAACCTGCTGGGCTCAGGCAATCTTTCCACCTCAGCCTTCCAAGTAGCTGGAACTACAGGCGTGTGCCACAATGCCCGGCTAATTTTTTGTTTTATTGTAGAGACGAGGTTTCACCAAGTCGCCCAGGCTGGTTTCAAACCATTGGGCTCAGGCAATCCTTTCACCTCCACCTCCCAAAGTGCTAAGATTACAGATGTGAGCCACCGTGCCCAGCCTGTTGTTTTTTTAAAAGCAATTTATTGAAGTGAAATTGACATATCATAAATTAACCACGTTAAAGTGATCTACTCAACTCACAATGTTGTGCAACCACCACTATACAAGGTGGAGTTCCCCCCGATAAAAACTGCAATTATTTTTTGGAGGGTAGACCTTCTGTACCACAGGCTTCCCTTACTAGGTAAGTGTTCTAGGGACCCATTAGCACCAGTGTACCAGCTAGCATTGTTGTGAGAGACTGCGTTTAGCTTTGGTGACCTTTTTTTGGAGAGTCCTTCAGTGCATTTGCCCATTTCATGATGGAGGATTTACACAAACAACCTGCCCACGCCATGCTGAGTGTTCAGTAGTTTTTGGCCAAAAATGACAGGCTCCCTGTGCCCCATCCTTCCTACTCACTTGATCTTGCCCTGAGTGACTTTTTTTTTTGGTTTCCCCAGATCAAAAAAGTCCTCAAAGGGAAGGTGACTGAAATTTAAACATGCAAGAATAAATACATAATTTTTAATAAGTGAATTCCAGGTTCTTTTTAAATCTCTCCTCGTATTTAGTTTCAAACCATTTCTATCATTCCAAAGTACCCATTAAGCAGTTTTCTTTCCATTTTCCTCTCCCCTTATCCACTGATCTATTTTCTGTTTTTATGGATTTTATATTTCATGTAATGGAATTATGCAATTTGAACCTTTCATGCCTGGTTTCTTTCACTTAGCATGTTTTGGAGATTCATCCACATTGTAGAATGAACACGTACTTCATTCCTTTTAATAGCTGAATAATATTCCATTGCATGTATTAGGTTCGTAGCATTTGTTTTTAGCATGACAACACTACGGTGTTGGGAGTTTGTTTATCGTTTATCATTTGAAGTGACAATGCTGTGCTTATGAACACGCATTGCATTTTGCAGATTTGAAGAAAGTTAGTGCTATTTGTGGGCTAAAGAAGATGGAGTGTCAGGTGGAAAAAAACGAACACTTCTGACATATTCTTCTGTTTGAGTTTAACAGAAGAGTAAAGGTAGCAGAGACGGCTTGAAACATTTGTGCTGTGTACAGGAATAATGCCATCAGGGAAACCACAGCAAAAAAAGGCTGGAGGGTAGTGGCACGCTCCTGGCCACCGCAGCCTCGACCTGCTGGGCTCCAGCGATCCTTCTGCCTCAGCCTACCAAGTAACTGGAACTACAGGCGTGCGCTACCACGCCCGGTTAATTTTTTAAATTTATTGCAGAGATGAGGTCTCACCAAGTTGCCCAGGTGGGTCTTGAATCTGCGGGCTCAGGCAATCCACTCACCTCGGCCTCCCAAAGTGCGTGGTTACAGGCTGAGCCACCGAGCCCATCTTAAATATTTCATAGTTTTTATAACAGATATTTGTGAAGCACGATCTCTTGCCTTCTGAACTTGTTTTTCTGTTTCTTCATCACCTTGGTTGGATTAGGTCTCTAATTTGTGCCCTTTAAGCAGTGGTTTTCAAAGTGTAGCTCGGGGATTGGCATCATCAGCATAACTTGGGAACTTGTTAGAACTGTAAATTCTCAGGGCCTTCCCAGATCTATTGAGTTGGAAACTTTGGGGGTACCCCAGCAGTCTTTGTTTTCATAAGCCTTTCAGTTGAGTTGAATGGGACACACACTTAGGCTTGAGAACCACTACTGTAAACCAGCATTCTCAGGTTGATACTGATAAAGGGCCCTTGTGGGAGATGTAATCTACAACGTTGGCCCCATTAGCACCAACTTTTTTAGTTTAAATAGACAGACAATATAATCATTTAAGTTGGAGTCATTTTGTAATCTGTTTAAGAAATACATGCATAAATCATATAGTTTTACCTAGAAATTGGTATTCAGTCTACAAACTATGTAAAAAAGGTAAGTACCTTTTAAAAGCTACTTTTGATCTTTGGTTGCATAGTTAAAGGGCACGCAACTTTTAAATTCTTTATGTGTTTTTCCTTTTATTTGTGGTTGGTTTTTTTGTTTGTTCGTTTGTTTTTACTTCTTCAGAGCCTGTCATAGAGGTCGATGATGTGAAGGCTTAAGCCGTAGAGTGTGCACCACTGCTGCCTTGTAGTGCAAATGTGGACTAGAGAGAGGTGTGTGTTGCCTAGGCACATGCTTATTTGATTAGGAATACTGTTTTTCCTGTATAGAATATTCAAATGGAGACAGTAATTATATCTGCTTTGCAAAGTTTTGTGAGGATTTAGCACATACACACACACACACATACACACACATTAGAACATGTGTAGCACATGATAAGCACTTAGTAAATATTTTATATTATTTGTATAAGTACTATATATAAAAATTATCTTTTTTAATATAAAATATCGTAAGTATTGAAACTTCCACAAATAATATATCTGGTTCCCAACATCCAGCAGCATAAGCCATGTGCTCTTTCAAAGACGAATCACCCACGAATGTTGCCTTTCCAGACTGTAGTCATGAAGTAGTTATAGCATTAGGCATTAGGAAACAGAAAGGAGATTTTAACAGGACCTCCTAAAGTCCTCCTGCTTTAAAGTCTCTAGGTTAGGAAGTGAATGTCAAAAGAGGTAGTCAGAAGGCTTGAGGAAAGGCTTTTTTTAGGATGATGGGGATTGAGTATATTTATAGACTGAGGGAGAAAAAAATTAACCATTTGAGAGAAGATAAATATTGGATAATCACTTATGGACAAAGACAGCAAAGCAGAGAGGAGTGGATGGGGGAGGGCAGAAGATTGTCATGCTTGGGTGCAGAAGAAATATGAGACATGCAGACAGGAGTTGGGGTGGTTGATTTCTGGGGGAGCAGACATGGGAGACAAAATTGTTGTGTTCAAATATTTGAAAGGCTGTCACGAGAAGGAGGTATTCAGCTAGTTCTCTTGGGCACCAAGGGACAAAACTCATGCCAATGGGTAAAAGCTATAGGAAGAACAGACCTTGGACCAATGCAGGGGAAAATTGAAAAACCAAACAGGTGCAAGGATGATACAAACTAAATCTGAAGAAAGGACCCTGATGAGACTACTTACTTATGTTCCTTACCAGCTCTGTAACACATTTAAATCTTTGAGCAGTGATCTCCTTCCTGACCCGCTACAGTGGGCCAAGAGCCTTCCTGGCCAAGTCCTAGCATAGCACTTTTAGTTAACTGGTTGACTGCCCTCCCCTGGGCTCCCCAGGACAAGGACCAAGTCCTTTCCTTGTTGTATCCCACCACTGCACACAGGCAGGGCCCGAAATGTAGGACTGTGCCACATAAAGCATACAGTTCTGTATTTGTCACATTCAGAATTAAATCTGTAAAAAATGGGATTAGGAATACCCATTTCAAAGGAGTGTTGTTAGGATTAAATGAGACAATATTTGAAACTACCTTGCATCGTTTCTGGCACTTAACAGACAACCAATAAAATTAGTTTCTTTTCGTTCTTAAACAGTTAGTATGTCACAAGATGATATTTAAAAGATTGAATAACTTCTTATAAACAATAATAAGTTGCCATACAACTAAAAGGGTATCCCCGTATTCTCATTGGCAGGAAGAATATGGGGATAAGGGTAGATTGGAACCTCGTGATGTTGTCCAGTCTGTTCTCTTGCTTTAAGATAAAAGTGTGATCTCAGGAAGAGATGATTCTCTCCATTGTGACCTGTTCTAATACCTAATCTATATTTTCTGGAAATTGTGCTATCTAATATGACTTCTTTCTAACAATTTAAGCTAATTTCCTCAAAGTCAGGGAGCTAATTTTATTACAGTCCTCTGAAATGGTGTTGCATAGTTTATCTTAAAAGTCATTTTTTTCTTGTTGCCTCTGTTCACTGTTTTCTATTATTCTCTCCCTTTTTTGGTTCTCTGTGTTGCTAGTTTCTCTGTCTATTGGTGAACAGTTAGAAGTTGTTTTGAGGGAACTAATCAACATCATAAAAATTCTTCTAGAACTATAAAAAAGATTTCTAGTGTTTAACCTCCCTTTAAAATTCAAATCATGAGAGTCACATCCTTCTCCCCCGTTCTCTTAGAGGATTCAGTAATGTTTGTGCGGGCTGATTCTGTGGTAATCATAGATAGTTGACTGTATGAACTTGGTTTTGAATTAGGCAAACAATGAGAACAATAGTTGCTACGAAGTAAAAAATAACTGTTACGACATTTGTGCTAAGCTATACATTTGGGAGACCGAATTGTGCCAAGAGTTTTAGTAACCTGAAATGGCTTTCTTTCTCAAGTGCTTTTTCATGTAGTGCAATTAGTACAGACTCAGTTTTTCTGGAGTGGTGCTTGCAACTCACACAGTATTTACCATTGTGTAATTATGAAGAATGCACACGTCTCTGTGTGGCAGCTCATGTCGTAGGACAGGTACAATAAATACTAAGTGGCTGTAGAAGAATGACATAATGCCAACAAGGAGAGGAATTCCATGCAAGATTTAAATTTTGTGTTTACATTTTGGCAAAGTGCTAAAGTAAATTACCATTTTCTTCACTTTAGAAAAGGTGCAAAGGAAGATAGTTTCTTAAGCAAAGCGTCTTCTCTGGAGTTTAGCATAAAGACTCCTGTCACTTTCAGGCCTTTTTGGCATGTTGTTGCTCCTTTGTGGGGAACTAATAAGAAACAAACCCCATCCATTTTACTCCTTAACATCATAGAAAGATTGAGCATTTCAGAGACAGCTTATGTAAAACAAGAGGAAGAAATTTAGGAGTTAATTAACATTTCGGTTCACTGTATTTGTTTTACTTTATATTGTTTGTAATTTTGGAAAACATCTTTTTTTTTTTTTGCTTTGTGTTACTTCTTAGTATATCACAGTAATATTTTTTCTTTATCAGTATAGAAGCATAATTGGGTGCTTAATTTGTTTGGTACCAGAGAATGTCATTCTGTTTATATTTTATAATTTGGATGAGTTTCATTCTAAAATATCAAGATTTATACATAGGTTTTTAATGGCTTTACTTATTGATAGAGTTCAGAGAAAAATCTGTATTCATATATAGATAATAAAGTATTACATTAATTTTGAAATAATACTGCAAATAAATTTTTACATTAAAATTTTCAGGAATGGAAACTTCTGAGTTCAAAACTACATGTATGCTTATAGATGTAATTCTAGTCTTAGAACAATGACAGTTAATTAAATGCTTATTATCTGCTGACCAATTAATGGGACAAACTGGATTATTTCCAAATGTAATCAAAGTACCATTAACTTGTAATCATAGCCCATGTTCTGAAGTTTTTATAGCTTTCTTTTATCCAAAGAGTAACACATGTGTTCATGTTATACTCTTGGTTAAGCATGTGGAGTTAGTGGCAGGATAAAACTGGTCTGACATTTTTCATTTGTAACTGAAACTCGCCATTCTCATGTTTCCTTATTCTCCATTTCTTTAGGAAGCACGGCCCTTTTAGGGAACATTGATGAAGGAGTTAGGGGAAGACAATCATCAAACAGAAGAAGATGCAAGGTGACCCGGCACAGGAGCTGGTCTAGTTGCTTTATTGAGGTAGCCAAAGAGACAGTGTATGTAGACAAGGCCACCTCTAGGGTGTGAGGGTTTTTAAAATATGATATCTAATTCCCTTGTCAAAAGAAAAACCAGTTTCCCTGGGCAGTTTTTTACATAAGACAGAATTTGAGAACAATTCTAAGAGCACCATTTTTTGTATTGAATTCAACCTAGGTCTAGATACACTCAGTGTTTGCAAAGGAAATATGGCAAGTTGCTGTAATTGGGCACATTACTTAACATATTTGAGATTCATCTCCCTCATCTAACATGTATTGAAGCCTACCATTTGTCAGGCTGTTTAGTTCTTATTTAAACTTTACAATTTTTCCTCCCACCCCCTTTTAAGGAAATCAGGGCTTTTAAGGCTAATAACTTGGTCTAGGTTTTATACTGAGTAAGTTGCAGAATAGGTATTGGAGCCCAGATCTTTTTGATGCCAGATTTCAAGTTCTTAACTTTGAAGCCAGTGGTTCCCACACTTTAGTGTGTTTAGCAGAATTACCTGGAGATTGTATATGACGGGGCCCTAGAGTTTCTGACTCCACGATAGGGCCCAAGAATTTGTATTTTTTTTTTTTTTTTTGAGTTGGAGTCTCACTCTGTCGCCCAGACTGGAGTGCAGTGGCTGCTCCAGGCCACCTCAGCCTCGACCTGCTGGTCTCTGGCGATCCTTCCACTTCAGCCTTCCAAGTAGCTGGAACTACAGGCACACGCTACCACGCCCGGCTAATTTTTATTTTTATTTATTTATTTATTGTAGAGATGAGGTCTCGCCAAGTTGCCCAGGCGGGTCTCGAACCCGCGGGAGATTTGTATTTCTAACCAGCTCCCAGATGTTGATGCTGCTGGGGACTGTATCTTAAGATCCATGGTTCTCCACTGTGCTGCCTCACTTGATTCTCTGAGGAGTAAATGAGACAATTCACATGTGCTTGTGTTAATAATCACTGATAATTACCATTTACCATGTCCTAGACACTGTTCTAAGTTGATTCCTTTTTATCCTTGCATTAATTTTAGGAGGTAAACTGCAGGAAGAGGATGCGAGGGTGTGGTCACCACTTTAAAGAGAAGGAAACTGAGGTAGAGAAAGGCGCCCAGTAACTAGTTTCAACAGTGAGTGAGTGGCAAGAGTGTGTTGTTGTCATTATTGCTTCTGTTTGCTGTGTTGGTTTGGAAGGCCAGTCTCTGGCGTCATCTCCGGAAGGAGATTTCATGCTGTGCGAAGGTTAAGAGAAAAGGAGACCCTTCTTTTCATCCATCAGTGTTCTGTATCCTTGGAGGGCTGTTGCAGGCTAGGACTGGGAATAAAGGATTTCCCTCCTTTTCAAATCATTCTTCTACCATTCTGAAGGTGAATGATGTACTTTGTTATTCTGATGAATGATACGATTCTGAAAATGACCTATATTTCAGTTGTACTATGAGATCTTTGCTGTTCATTAGCATGGACAAAAGAGATTCCAGGAGATTTTGTATGTAAGAACCATGCTTGTGGTGCCAGTGTATTAAATTAGAAGATGTGTTGACTGATGGTGGCCCCCCCCAACAGGGCATTCTCTCATCTGAGTGTTAACCTGCCCAAGGCTGCTCCAACAGACAAGGAAAATCTCAAAAGCAAAATGGAAAGGAGTGAGAGGAAAAAGTCAACCTGTAATTAAGTCTGAAACCTGTATTCTGCTGAGGAAGTAGTGCAGTGTCCCCATTCGTTTTGAAGAGAAAAGTCCCAAAGAGAAAGTGTCTTCAAGAGAAAGCAGTTTTTTAAGAGAGAGCATAAGGCAGTTTCAGAAGGTAATATCACATTGCTATATGAATACGTTATATATTTGCTTCCATTAAAAGTTTTGCTGAGTGACTGTTATGTATAAAACACCTATAAAAATAAGACATGTTTCTTCTTCCTCTTATGGAGAACTCATGGTAGACCTCACAGTTAAGTTAATTTACAAAAGAGCATCAGTTCTGAAATTAGTGTAGCCTGGCGCATATCTCATTTAGAGGGACTGATATGATTTTTATGATGCAAGTATTTGTATCCTGAGGTAAATGTTTCTTTTTAATGGACTGGTTGTTTACTGCAGAGCTAGTGCTAGATCCCAAGCCTCCTCACTCTCAGCTTGGAGTTCAGTTTGGTGTAAGATGGATTTATTCATTTATTGTCTAGATTTATTTCCCTCCCTTAAACTGTGAACTTTCAAAAGGGTATTATGATTTATCCTACTTTTTTGGATATTCAGCTCTATCTTATCCTTGTTTTCCGTTTTTCCTTTAAGATTTCAAATGCAGTAGTGCATTTGAAATGGAGACAATCATGAACAACAACAAAAAAGAAATGGTTGGACAGCCTGGACATTTGACTTGCAGTTAGGATGCTGAATGTTGACATGTGGTTTTTGACACATTGTATCTGTTCTGGTTTGTTATAGGTTAACGAAGCCCTTGTCATTCGCTGATTGTGTTGGGGATGAGCTGCCGTGGGGATGGGAAGCAGGGTTTGACCCTCAGATTGGTGTCTACTACATCGATCACATCAACAGTAAGTTTTCCTTTTTGTTGAAAGCAAACATATCAGAAAAGTAATCGCCAACACATCTAGTCATACAATAGGGTAAACATTTTACAAAGTGAGTTTCCTTATTTTAAATTCCACTTTCTTAGTGACTGATATTTAACTGAAGTACCCATTTTGGTATTTGGGGCATGTATGTAGAGCTGTGCGTATAGGGACAGAGAGGGAGGAATGGTATCTGGTCGGTCGGTCTGTCTCCCCGCCTGCCTGCCTGGAGGGGAATGAGCTTTCTTCTTCAGCACAGTGGTAGGGGCCTGAGGATATCCAGAGCCGTTGAACTCCCCTTTCCATGACCCCTGCATCTTCCAGCTGGGTCCCTCCTTGTACTTGCCATGGAAAGAACTGGGCTGTGGCACGTTGGCACGTGCCCCAAAGACATGGCTGTTTGTAGGTTAGGGCAGAGATGGTGGGTTAAGGTGGAGATGGGAAGATTGGCGTTCATCAGTGGCTCTGGAAGACAGCATAACTGGGAAGCTCCCTAACCTCTCATTTTAAGAGCATTTAAATATGTCGCATCCCTGACATGGTAAGTCTAGGGCAGAGGATTACTGAGGTCATGAACAACTTTCTTTCTTTTTTTTTTTAATATCACTGATTATTTTATTTCTTTTTTTTTTTTTACTTTTAATTTTTTTATTTTAAAGATGTGGGGT
Organism: Tarsius wallacei; assembly: GCA_963574415.1. Classification (NCBI taxonomy): domain Eukaryota; kingdom Metazoa; phylum Chordata; class Mammalia; order Primates; family Tarsiidae; genus Tarsius; species Tarsius wallacei. Next base: position 8,623 of record CAUYQG010007766.1, on the reverse strand, counting down.
ACAATCCAAGGTTAGGTATACAAATGCTCGTTATGCAGATACCCTTGTTGATAAGGTGTCCCCCCCCCAGTAGATTCCAACTACTGCCAATCCTTTTCTTATAATCTTATAATAATTGTTCAAGGTCTGCTTATGAGTGAGAATATGAGTTCTTTGTTTCTGTGATAGATCACTCAGTATTATAGACTCTAAGTCCATCCAGGTTACTGTGAAGTTCATGGTTTTATCCTTCTTTATGGCTGCGCAATATTCCACCATGTATATGTACCACATTTTAAAAAGTCCAGTCTTCTTTTCATGGGCGGCACAGTTGGTTCCATGTTCTTGCTATTGTGAATAATGCTGGAATAAACACACGTGTGCAGGTATCTTTTTTTTTTTTTTTCAGTTGGAGTCTCACTCTGTTGCCCAGGCTGGAGTGCAGTGGCACACTCATGGCCACCCCAGCGTCGACCTGCTGGGCTCCCACGATCCTTCTGCCTCAACCTTCCAAGTAGCCGAAACTATAGGCATGCGATACCACGTCCGGCTAATTTTTTGATTTATTGTAGAGATGAGGTCTCGCCAAGTTGCCCAGGCTGGTCTCGAACCTGCAGGCTCAGGTAATCCACTCACCTCGGCCTCCCAGAGTGCTTGGATTACAGGCTGAGCCACCGAGTATCTTTTTCATAGAGTGATTTGAGTTCCTTCGGGTATATTCCCAGTAGGGGGATTGTGGGGTCTTATAGAAGGTCAATTTTTAGATCTTTTAGGAATCACCACACTTTTTTCCACAGAGGCTGTACTAGTTTACACTCCCACCAACAGTGTAGAAGTGTCCCCTTTTCTCCATTTCCTCTCTAGCATCTGATGAACAACTTTCAAAAGCACATACTTTGAAGTATTTTAAACATATTTGCATGTGTATGTGTTTGTGTAAATATTTAGCTCTCTATCCACCCATTTAAGAATTTATTCAGATGGTCGCATACAGTTCTCATTGTTACTCATTTTGCTTTTTTCACTTAAAAATAATTTTTTATTTTATAGATTTTAGGGAAGGCATAATGAATTTTTTTTATTGTCTTATTTATCTTAGATCTAAAACGTTTTAGATAAAGAAATCTTTAATATCTTTAGGAATTATATCATTATAGAAAAGTATTTAATTTGCCATGCCTTTATTAGTGATGAATCTTCCCTTGTGTAGGTATATGGTACATTTTTTGGGAGGCCACAAAAGCCTGTATTAATAGTAGTGAGGTACCATCTTACAAGTAGGTGAGATGGATGGGTGGAAAGGAACAGCACTTTGAGGTATTAAGTCAGTTTTTCAGTGAGCATATACCCATACAGTTAGTGATCCATTGTGCTAGAACATCTGTTGCACACAGTATGGGGACCAACTTTTATGCATACTGTACATTCATTCAACATAAATACAAATAACGGTTTCTGCAAGTTGTTGCCTTAGCCCATTTGTATGATCAAAAGAAATGTGACTTTTTTGTAGAGATACTATCTCTTCCTGAAGTTTTTTAAAATGTCATGAAGAATTTATAATTGTGTGTGTGTTTAAAGTTAGCTTTTAATTTTGTTTACTAAGAGACCTTTATTGATACAGTGTATTATCGTATATTAGGTTGCATTATTTATCAATGGTTGACAACCAAGTGATGTAATCTGTAAGAGTGAAAGGAACTAATTTTAGAAAAAATTAAGTTCATTTAAACACTTTTGATTTATGTCATGGTGAATAAGCAATTCAGTGAACTTTATGACATGTGTAACTCTCACTTTTATACTTATTTTAGGTGGGTATTTAACTTTCTTTCCTTAAAGTCATATTTGGGAGGCCAGACAGCATCCTAGCTGTTCTTGTGTTACAGAAGTAAGGTCTCATGGGACCAAAGTGAGAAGACAAATTCCCTCGACTTCTTTCCCACCGTGACCAACTCCGTGGTGTCAAAACCCACCCGTGGGGCTTGCTCTCCCTTCTCAGGGAATAGGTGCTCTTCTGGACACTACCGGCTTCCTGCTGATACCTTTCGCAGGACTGTTCTTCAGCCAAAATCCCTCCTGAGGTGTGGTCCACTCTTGCCTTCACAGCCACACTTACCGAAACTGTAGTCTGCATGAACTCTGCTTTCCACTGTCGTCCATGATCTCACAGAAATTGCTCTTGCCGAGGGCACCCCAAATCTCAGCACGTTATCAAATCCAAGCAGTACTGTAGCCTTGCCTTCTTCGTTTGTCGCTGTGAATTACTCCCTCCTGCTCTTTCCTTCTCTGGATTCGTGACATACGATGGGAATTTTTTTCTCCCCATACCCGACTGAACTTGCCCCAGTTTCTTTCTCCTGTCTCTTCTTCACCTTACCTGCTGTCAGGATTTCTGGAATAGTCTCCTGGTGAGGACTTGAGTTACTTTCTTCTGGCTGTTGGCTGCCAAATCTAAATCTTCTCCAGAGTTCCAGGTGCATATTTTTGATTCCTTCTGGAAAATGCTTCCAGCCTGCCCCTGCTGGCCTCTGCCTTGCCATTTCCTGTCCTGCCTGGCCCTGGAGGCCTCCAGCAGTGCCCTGTGCTTCCTTGGCTTTCTTCATTTCTTTGCATCTGTTGAATCTAGCCCCAACGCTCCTGCACAGCCCCTAAGCCCTCCCTTTTGACTGAAGGCCACATCCTTCTAGTGTCCATCTGTGCAGGGGCCACTGCTTCCCAAAGGCCTTCTCTAGTCTCATCCCTCCACCTCACAGTCCCCACCTCATTCTGGGTTAGGTACCTCGTCCAGTATTTCTGTAGGACCAGGTGCATAGAAGTATTGTCATATTGTGTTTAAGTTATTTATTTGTATGTATTACTCACTAAATGTGAACTTCTCGAAGGCAGTGACTGCATCTTTTATTTTTATTTTGTATCCTTGGGTGACTAGCATAATGATGAACTCTTAAATGTTAAAAAGAAGAGCTTTATTGTGTAACTCACAGAATAAAAGCTTTCTTTTTTTTTAATTTAAGGAATTAAAGTACATTCCAGGCATATATTATACTTCGGAAAGCACCATTCTGAATATTTAAAATCTCAGTGATCAGAACATAAGTTTTTAAGTCTACCATTTTGCTTTGGGGTAGTAATTGTAGTCTGTGTCCTGGTGGATTTCCTGTACCCTAAGGTTCCCAAATTACCCACAGCAAGTAGTTCACCCACTCAAAAGGATCCAGTCCATTATCTCATTAATCTTCAAGACATTCCTGTGAAATAGTTTAGGGAGCACATGATATTGTCTTTTCAAACAGCTGGTCCACACATATGTTGTGTTTTGACGTTGTATAGTTTCAGCATTATTTTCTCATTATTTAAATAGACGAAATAAAGAATGTTTGGCTATTTATTACCGTTTCTATGAAACAGTATTAAGTATTTATAAGTAAAATATTTGACCTTCACAGTGATAATTATTTTGGCTTAAGTATTGGATGATAGTATTCACCTTTTAGTGGATATGTGTGGAGTGGGGGTATAGATATTGATGGGGAATATTTGTAACTAACCAGAAGGCAGTTGTGAGGTAGCATTTGTAAGGTTTTGATATTATTACTTATAACCAAAAGTAAATCACTTTTTGGTAGGGTCAAAAATGTACCATTTTTTAAAAAGTAATCGAGGTTTTGTTTATATACACAAACATAGTATGTATTTTTGGTGAATTTTGACAAACATGTAATTCTTTGTGACAGCACATCAATCAATATACAGACTATTTTTATCATCCCAGTAATTTCTATCCTGTCCCTTTCTAGTCAGCCCTACCTACTACTGCAAACATTGTTCAGGCTTTATAGAACAATGAAGTAACTTAGTTTTACCTGTTAAGGAATTACTTCATATAAAAAAACTGTGTTCAGTTTTGGGAATAGATTCTTTCTATATGTTTTTAAAGAGTACACTACTGTCTGGGCATGGTAGCTCATGTCTATAATTCTAGTGCTTTAGTCAGTCAAGGCGGGATTATCACTTCAGGCCATGAGTTCAAGACCAGCTTGGGCAACATAACAAGACCTTGTCTCTATCCGCCCACCCCCCCAAAACTGTCAGACATGGTGGTGTGTGCATATAGTCCTAGCTACTTGAGAGACTGAGGCAGAAGATCACTTGAGCCCAGGATTTCGAGACTGCAGTGAGCTATGATTGTATCTGTGAATAGCCACTGCACTCCATCCTGGGCAACATAGTACAATCCTGTCTCAAAAAAAAAAAATACACTACTAACACACACAGTAATAGGATGGGTGAAGATTCATAGTATAATTGACAAAGAACTTATATCCAGAACACATAAAGAACCTTTGGGGCTAGACACAGTTACTCTTTGCCTATAATACCAGCACTTTGGGAGGCTGAGACAGGAGGATTGAAATCAGCCTGGGCAATGTAGCAAGATGCTGCCTCTACAAGAAAAAAAAAAAGAACTCCTGAAAACATTATGAAGGCTAACAACCCAGTTTTAAAATGAGCACCAAACCTAAACAATTGATGGAGGTAAAACAATAGTTATATTTAATTTATGCTATTGTGTATATCAGGAGTATATTCCTTTTTATTGCTGAGTACTATTCCACTGTATGAGTAAATCACAGAAATCACAGTTTTACAAATCTGTTTTTAAAATCTGTCCTCAAATTTCAGTTGTTTCTAGTTTTTGGGTATTGAAAAGGCTGCTATAAACTTTCTCAAGTATTTTTTTATTATGGTAAAAAATATGGCCGGGTGCGGTGACTCAAACCTGTAACCCCAGAACTTTGGGAGGCCGAGGCGAGCAGATTGCCTGAGCCTGCGGTTCGAGAACAACTTGGCGAAACCTTATTTCTATAATAAAAATTTAAAAACTAGCTGGACGTAATAGCGCGTGCCTGTGGTTCTGGCTACCTAGGAAGGTGAAGGCGGAAGGATTGCCTGAGCTCAGCAGGTTGACAGGGTGAGTGCCACTGCACTCCAGCCTGGGTGATGGGGTGAGACTCCAACTCAAAAAAAAAAAAAAAAATATATATATATATATACACACATACACACGCATATATAAAATTTACTGTCTTAACCAATTTTAAGTATATAGTATATTAGTGATAATTATATGCACATTGTTGTATAACAGATCTCTAGAATTTTTTCATCTTGTAAAACTGAAAATCAATATCCATAAGACAGCACCTCTCTTTTTTCCCCTTTCTCCTTGCTCTTGACAGCCACTATTCTAGTTTCAGATTCTAAGAATTTGACTACTTTAGATACCTATCTGTTTTTTGAAATAAGCACCTGTGAAATACTATTTCACTAAGCAAAATGTCCTCAAGATTTATCCATGTTGTAGCACAGGAAAAATTCCCTTCTCCCTTAAGACTCAATAATACTCTATTGTAGGTATAAACTGTATTTTCTTTACCCATTCATTTGTTGGTAGGCATTTAGGTTGCTTCCACCTTTTGGATATTATGAGTAGTGCTGCAATTGACATGGTGTGCAGATATCTCTTCAAGATCCTGTTTTCAGTTCTCTTGGATCAGTACCCAGAGGTGGAATGGCTGGATCACATGGCAGTTATGTATTTAATTGAGGAAGCTCCTACCATTTTCTATAATGGTTACACCATTTTTCATCCCCACCAGTAGTACACAAGGGTTTCAGTTTTACCATATCCTCACAAGTATTTATTATTTTCTGTTTTGTTGATAGTGGCCATCCTAATGGGTTTGAGGTGATATTGCATTGTAGTTTTGATTTGCATTTCTCTGATGATTAGTGATGTTGATTATCTTTTCATGTGCTTGTTGGCTATTTGTTTATCTTCTAAGGGGAAATGGCTAGTCAAGTCCTTTGACCATTTTTTAACTAGGTTATTTGTTCTGTTGTTGAGTTTAGAAATTCTTTATATTGGGGGTGCCAAAATAATGTGTACACATTTTGAGAGATGTTAAGAGATGTTTGCTGTAATCAGAGATGTCTGGATATTGATGGTAACCACTTTGAGTGCCTCTTGTAATTGCAGAAGTCAAACGTGACTTGTGTATTCATCTTATTGAGCATTACAATTTTAATATAGTTTTTTCCTTTCTTTAAATGTATATACATTTTTTGGCACCTTCTGTGTATTCTAGATATTCACTCCAGTATACAGTTTACAAATATGTTTTTCCATTCCATTAGTTTCCCTTTTATTCTGTGTATTGTTTCCCTTGCCTCACAGAAGTTTTAAAGTTTGATGTAATCACTTTTGTCTGTTATTGTTTTTGTTTCCTGTGCTTTTGGTTTCATATCCAAGAAATCAGTATTAAATTCAGTGTCATGAAGCTTTTCCCCTGTTTTCTTCTAGGAGTTTTGTAGTTTTAGATCTTATGCTTAGGTTTTTAAGCCATTTTGATTTAATTTTTGTGTCTGGTATTGGATAGGTGTACATTCTCATATTTTAGCATACGAATATCCAGTTTCCCCATCACCTTTTGTTGAAGAAACTATCCTTTCCCCGTTGTGTAGCCTTGGCACCTGTCTTGAAGATCATTTGGCTATATATGTGTGGGTTTATTTCTGGGCTTACTTTTCTGTACCATTTGTCTGTGTGTCTGTCTTAATTCTGTTATTGAACACCTTTAGGAAATGTTTAATTTTTGTTGCAGTACTTTTCCATTCTAAAACTTTTATTTTTGTTAACATTAAAAAAAACTTTCTTTACCAAGAACGTCTGGCCTGCCATTTGTTGTAGCGTTTGCCTTTACTTCATGGAACATGGTTGTAACAGCTACTCGAAAACCTTTGTTTATTGCAGTATCTGTGTCATCTTGTGGTTGACTTAGGTTCATTGCCTTTGCCCTTGAGTTATTTAGGTTTTCCTGATTCTGTGTGTGTCAAGTGACTTTGGATTGTATCATGGACATTTTGAGCATTATGCTACGAAATTCTGGCTGCTCTTAAAACTTTTGGAGGATGCTTGTTTTGTTTGTTTTAGTAGGCAATTGACTCGATTAGGTGTAGATAGTAAGTTCTAACCTATGTTCTATGTACTTTTTCTGAGGTTAATTTAATTTTCAAAGCCTTGACAGACTGTTTTTGTCTGTCTTGCATTTGCATCACCCAGGAGTCTCAGTCTAGACCTGTGTAGTTGTATACATTGTTGTTCAGTTCTCAAGTCCTTTGTAGTGTTTATTCAGTGAGCTCCTTTCACACATGACTCAGGGGTGAGCCCGTAACCCAGAAATAAAGATGCCCTCTCTGTCATCTTTCCTCATATTCTGTCTCTCTGGAACATCATTTTCTGTTATTGTGCCTAGTAAGCTGAGACTTTATCCATGTTGTACTATTTGATACTTTCTGTAACTACATATTTCTCAGGGCAAAGTGGGGAGAAAATGCTCTGGAGATAGATTACTACACCAGGGTTGCCACCATGGTTGTCTGCCATGGAGTTGCAGGTTTGTTCCTGGAGCTTATCTGAGATGGCCCTTGGAGACTCACAAAAGCATTGTATTGAAATGTCCCCTCCAATCCGGTCCTCTGAGAAGGTGTGGGTTTCGTCTCGGAGATATGGGAGACGCAAGGATATTGGAGGTATAAAACAACAGCAACAAAAATAGAGAGCTCACCACCATATGATTGTTCTGTGAGTTTTTATTTTTATTTTTTCTCCTAATCTTTTTGCTCTTATTTTTAATCAGTGGGAGAGATTTGATGGTGTGTGCTTATTCCATATTATTCTGAACCAAACTCCTCTGTATTAGCTTTGAAGCAACACATGTTGTGTTCAGATTTGATGAAAATTTCTCAAGTATGTACAATGTTTTATTTGGAATTGTTTCCTTTAAATGGAAAGAAATAAATTTAGGGCCCTTCTATTCCATCTCTGTCTTATTTCATTTTTTGTATTTTTCTAAGTGGATAAGCTGTTAAGATGTTTTACAAAGAAAAGCTTTAAATACTTAAAATATCCAAGTAGAGCATATGGTGGTAGTGATACTAACTTGTGAAAATGTGCTGATCTACATATTGCATATGTTTGTTGAATTCAGAGACTTCTTTTTCAGGCATTCTTTTCTTCCACATAGATGATGTAGGTTTTTAAAAAAAATTTCTGTATTTATTATAAAGATGTGGGGTACAATTCAGGGTTAGGTATACAAACATTGATCATACAGGTACCCTTGTTGATGAGGTATGCCCCGCCCCCAGCAGTTTCCCTCAACTGCCAGTCCCACCCCCGCTCCCCTGACAGTTTTTCACTACTGCCAATCATTTTCTTATAGCATTATAATTGTTCAAGGTCACCTTATGAGTGATAACATATGGAACTCAGTTCTTCATTTCTGTGATAAATCGAGTATGATAGACTCCAAATCCATCCAATTTGCTACAAAGTCCTTGTATTTGTCCTTTATGGCTGCATAATATTCCATTGTGTATATGTACCACATTTTTTTATCCAGTCCAGCTTCGATGGGCAACACGGTTGGTTCCATGTTTTTGCTATTGTGACTAGAGCTGTAACAAACATACGTGTGCAGGTATCTTTTTCGTAGAATACTTTGTGTTCCTCGGGGTATATTCCCAATAAGGGAATTGCTGGGTCATATGGAAGGTCAATTTCTAGTTCTTTCAGAAA